>JAASGT010000937.1:0-13638 GCA_023334315.1 Globisporangium alternatum
AGTTGGTGTGTGAGCTGCTGCGGCTGGTGCTCGTGGCGACGCTGCTGCTGTGGTTGGTGCTGCTGCGGATGGCGGTCTATATCAATGATTGCACCAGCCAAAGCCCGAAGCATTCGACGGCTTTGAAGCTGCCGTGATATAGCTGGACGAGAAAAACCCACACGAGTAGCTGCCTCCGCAATGGAGAGACGCTGGCGCAAAACCATCGATTGTCTGTCAGTCAGTTGTTGCCTATCAGCCATGTTGCTGTGTCGAGACTAAAGAGCGTGACGTCGACATGCGTGCATGTGCTCGTCGAGGAAGAGAGTTTGTGAGGATCAAGTGTGTACTCAAAATGACTAAAAAAGACGCCATCAATTTTTATTGCTCAAAATTGTCCAGTCTGTGAAAAAAGAGCCGTCCAAAACGTTGTCTGAACTATCATATTGTATAATTCTGTTTGGTAGTATTTTGGCGCAGATTGCCGCATCTCCTGGAATTCACTGTACTCGCTTACGGTACTATCAAATGAATGGGCAAAGTGCACAAAAGCCAAACTTCCAGTCATTCTTTTCCGCGCCCTGGTCCACAGATTTTGTTGTTGTTCAGATTGGTTAAAACTCTGCATTTGCGTCATTTAATTGGCTGACATTTTAGACACTGTTTCCACACAACACAAAAGTACCACTTATAGATGGCGTGTTTTTGTGTCGTGGGACTTTTCCGTCGTTGTCTGTACATTAATCCACACTACTTACTATATGCACACTGATACTCGACGAGTCTGTCCTTGCACGACACGCAAGTAGCGTGCTTCAATACGTTCTTCAACTGGAGACGACAAAAGCGGGAGACGTTTGCTCGGAACGCAGTCTTTATGATACGGTTTCCTGGTGCGTTGAATATGTGGACGGTTCCGTCGCTGTGAAGCGCGTTTTCCGACCAGTTTTCCGAGCCGCTAATGGTGATCTTGCTGTCAATGATGCAGTTCTTGTCGTGCAGCATCCACGAGACTGTCTGCTTTACATACACGGGGATCTTGGCGAGTATGAGCTCGCCTAGATGGCAGCCGGTACACGCACGCAGCTTGTAGTCAGCACAGACAGTCACAGTTCGCCTGGCCTGATGCTGTCGGATTAATGCAGACGCCAACTCACAATAGGTGAGCACGTACATCTCGACCTCGATGGAGACCTTGGCGCCGTTGATGAGGTTCAGAAGGTGAGCAAGATGTCCTCGTGAATGCGGGCCACCTTCCTCGGGAAATTTTAGGATCTTGTGTCTAGGCGGCATTAGACCTTGGAGGAACTTGGTCTTGGGCAGCAAAGCAGCTAGCTTGAGGAGTCGCATCTTGACGGCTTCTCGTTCTTCAGGGGATCGCATCTTCATTGCCGCGATATAAGCTGTTTCTCCACGGAAGAAAGCCATCCCTAAGGCAGCAGGGCTCACGTTGACTATGGATGCCGCCAGCATCACACTGACGCCTGCGTCGAATCGCCAAAAAGCAGCCTCGCGCTGCGCTTCGGTCATCGTCGTTCTCTTTGGAGAGTCATCAGGGCCAATCACTGCCAGTACTTTGGTCGCCTCCTTGTTGGGTGTTCCTGCTGATTGCTTTGCTGATTGCTCGTCGGCCGCAGACCAAAAGTCAATCACGCGTTGACGCTTGAGCCTCACACGAGGTGAGGATCGCGCACGAGACAATCGCTTGGCAGGAGCGTCTGTCTTTGGGGGAGGTTGTCTCGAGCGCCATGTCTAGGGTCTGGAATGAGAGCTTTGATGACCAGTGCTACTGCTGCGAGAGCTGACGCTGGTACTGCGGCTGCTGTGAGAGCTGACGCTGGTACTGCAGCTGCTCCTCCCGGCGGAGGTCGTGCCAGTAGTACTAGAGACTGTCGGGCCGTCGAGGTTGAACTTCTCGTCGGAGAAGATCACCGACTCCCAGTTGGTCCAAGGGTCACTGACGCACGAGCCCATTCGAGGTGAGCCAGCTTGTGGTCCTTCGTGAGCACAGGGCTGCTCTTGCACTTCACGTAGCGCAGCGTGTCTTCTCGCGCACGGAGACGGTCAGATCGAGTGAGCGGACGAGCTGTGACGAGCTATAGTGGCCGGTCTGGGCGGCTCGGGCGATGCGGCGAAGGGTGGCTGGGGTCAGACTGGAGGGTCTTCCAGAGCGTCGCATGGTGTTGTAGGCCTCGGAGTTGCGCAAGTAGACTTGGAAAACGGTCTTGAACCGCTCAATCATGCGCGCGATCACTCTCTGGCTCGTGCCGGCCGCGCCCATCGCCGAAATCTGATCCTTCTCGAAGTCTGACACTGCTGTCCCCTCGGTATTCGGATTCTTCTTCTCCTGCTTTGTAAAACACACACGTAGTAGTGAGCTATCTCTTTTACGTATAAAACGCTATTGGAGACGGAAACAACGTGCCTGGGGAAGTATGGGACGCTGGGAGCCGAGTGGTCATATCTTCTTCCGGGGGCTTGAGGCGTTATTTTCTGTTGTGGTACAGGCAGTGCTCAGATCGAAGAAAAGAGTCCACAAAATGATTGGTCTTTGAAAGGCGAGTTGGAAAACGTGACTACATTCGAAAAAGCTGCATCCTCGAGTCTGGCGTAAAAATGAACTGGTCTTATAACTCTTGCCGCCACTGTATTACCTAGCGATCACGTCATCACAGGTTGAGCTTGGTCTCGAATGGAACGACCTCTTTTCTCGACAGTGCGCCCACGAGTCCAACAACGCACTCACACCAGCAGCGGCGAACACACCAGCGGACACGAGGCGCCACTCCGGAGTGCGTGGCATGCGATGGCGAAGCGCGCGCAGTTCCCTGGCTCCGCGCAGGAAGCGCAGCAGCAGCAGAGAAAGCCGCCGCGGAAGAGCAGCGCTGCTGCTGCGGTGACCACCGTCTCCAGCGAGCTGTCTGCATCCGCATCGCCGGTTGACGCGCCGCGCAAGCACAAGCGGAAGAAGTTCGAGGTGCTGTCCAATGCCGTTCCGCTACGACCCATCCGGCCGCGCACCATCTTGCCCGCACCAGCAGCAGAATTGGACTCATCGGAGCTCCTGTCGACGATACCGCCAGTCGCGCCAGAGCCGGCATTAGGCGCCGACGCTGTCTGGCTGCCGATGCCAATGGCGATGTCGTTACTGTCCTCGGCGTACCCCGTGCTGTCGTTCGACGATACGGTGGTGCTGTCATCGCCACCACCGCCAGTCGATCCCGCGACGCTCACTGGCCTCGCAGTCTCGACGCTGAGCTCGTTGTCTGTCGCTGCGTTCGTTGCTGAGAGTGGCAAGACGAGCCCGATGACGCGGGAGAAGCGCAAGCATCTGAACGCCGCCAAGCGCCGCGACCAGTGCCGCACGAACCAGGCGCGGTACCGCACGAAGCTGCGCGACCAAGAGCTCGAGCTCGAGGACCAGGTCGCGGCGTTAAAACAGCAGGTCCAGGCGCTCGAGCAGCGTGCCGAGCAACTGCGGACCAAGAGTAGCACCAGCAATAGCAGTAGCAGGATTGAGCCGATTAGTGAGGGCCCGAGCGATGCTGTGCTTATAGCGTTAGAGGAGCGACGCAGTCCCATGGAGATCGTGACCGAGTACTTTCGCCAGTTCAAGTACGGCCTGGGCCTCGAGTCTGACAGGTACATGCTGAGAGACGAGCTCCCGCAGTACCCGCTACACCTGCGGCGGCAAATCGCGTTCCTCTACGCGGTCGTGCACCCGGACCTGCGCCTGGGCGGCCTCGTGGGTGTCGACGCACTCGTGGACCAATGGCGCAAGTACTCACGGTACTTTGACGACCTCCAGCTCGATCTCATCAAGGCCATGGTCGTGGAGGATGAAGACGCGCCACGACTGAGCCAAGATCAGCACGACCAGCTGCACTGCCAGAAAGAAATCATCCAGGCGACGGCGACGCTCACGGTCATCTTCTCGGACGAGACGATCCGCGGCGTCTTCCCGCACTTGGAGCGGAACGAACGGCTGAAAGAGACGCTCATGGACAAGCGCGTGAGTCTCGACTTCGTGCACACGTTCGGCTTCAGTGGCGTCAATGATGGAGAAGCCCCCAAGGTGCAGTACCTCAACTGCTTCGTGGACTTTGTCAAGGCTATGCTGACGCTCTTTGACGATGTGAACGACGTCGCGACGGTGCTGCAGCAGGCGCGCATCGTCAGCGGCTTCTATCTATGCGACTGAAGAGGAACTTATCGGAAAAAGGAGGAGCGAGCGACTTTGCTGGAGTTCAGGAACAAAATATACGTGTATGTGGGACACCATCGCGAGCTGTAAACCCGCGCAGACTAAAACACGAGCGCCATCGACTGCAGCAGCAGCAACAGAGATGACGCTGCTGCGCGACGATCCAGAGTATTTCGAGACCGCAATGTATTTTCAGCAGCGCACGGCGTTTTGCTTTTGCTTGCACCCTGGTGATCGATCGGGTGTGGGTGTTTGAGAGAAATGGTCTAGTAACGCAAGCCATTCACAAACCTATCAACCTTACGCCAGCGAGCGCCATGCCGCGCGCGTCGAACCGCGTGGGCATCGAGGTCGACGCGGCGCCACCTGCTGATCTGCTCAAAGCCAAGAAGGCCGAGCGACGGGCAAGGGCGCGTCAGCGTGCAGAAGAGAAGCGTCGCAAGGAAGAAGAGGATACCGCTGCAACGGCTTGTAGTGCCTCGAGTGAACCAGCAAAAGTGCCACCACAGGCGTCCGAGCACGACCAGAGCAATGCCTTCGCTGATCACTCCACAGGTCAGAAGCCAGTCGTCAAGGACGAAGACGCGCCTGCTGTCCGCAGACCCACGGCTTGTGGTAAACTAGAGAAGCTCCAGGTGCCCGAGGCCGATGAAGAGCCCGTCGTCGTAACGCCAGAGAAGCAGACAACGACAGCTGGTCGCGATGGACTACTGGACACGCAGCAGCGAAGCATGAAAGAGACTTTGGATGTCGGTGGCTCCAATCTCGAGGAAGCGCACGCTGAGTTTGGCACTGAAGAGGTCATCAACGTGGATGCCTACGTGTCCAGGCTCAGCACTGAACTGTTACAGACACAGACACAGAGCCACCAACCTAGCAGAGTATCCACTCCAGCTCAGGACCTAAGCGAGCCTACGCCACCACACCCGCGCCATAAGACCAAGAATAAGCACGTGCAGAGGCCCACGAGTCCGGACGCCGCGGCGTTTCGCATTCAGAAAGCACTCAAGCGCAAATTTCTCAAGAAGACGCTCAAGAAGTGCGCGTCGTTCCTGCGCCACTCGTCCAAAGTGTTCGCCGAAGTGGACTTTGGAGCCTCATCGCCGTCCCGACCACCGAGTTCGGTGTCACGATTGCCTTCACCAGCACCAGCAGCGACAGATACAATGGATGCTCGTGACTCATCTCTCAGCGCTAGGCTAAGTCTTGCGCTGTCTGCAGAGCTCCAGGGTGACTCGAGCACTGGTCAGCATCAGCATCACTGTAGGGCGTCGGACGGAGATCAACATGCACAACTGAAGGCTCGAGCTAAGAACGAGTCAGATTCGGCTTCAGTGGATAGTGAGAAGCGTCGTGAAAAGCGAGCCACAGAGAAGGAACTGAAGAAGCGCAAATCTTGTGACAAGAGCCAGCACGGAAAGCAAACTCGCTATCGCGATGTGTCGTCATCGTCTTCATCATCGGAATCGGAATCGGAAGACTCCAAGGACAATGCTGGAGACTCGAGCCCGGAGACTTTGTCGTCATCTCGATCGTCTAGGTCGGAGTCCTCCTTTTCGTCTGCTTCTTCTTCTGCGTCGTCGTCATCTTCTGATCAAGCGCGCCGAAGGAGAGCAAGTAGCAAGACAAAGCCGCACAAGTCACAACCAAACGCACCGGCCAAGAAAAACAAGAGCAAGGACAGCCGGAAAACGAGGCAAGATCGACGTAGTGGCGATGAGTCTCCTCATGACTCCAGCACGCTTCTTGGCCCACCAGTGGGCCTACTGCACACTATGACCGCTTCCAATCCAGCCACTGCCAAAGAAGACGAGCCAGTTCTCTCTACCGAGGCGCAAGAGTACGATCCGGATGCATATTCTTATTCGGCGGTGAAGATCCAGGCGTGGCTGCGCGGTGTCGAAGGTCGAAAACAAGCGCTTATTCGACGCGTTGAACTCGAGCGCGAGATCGAGAGCGAGGCGCTCTTTGAGGTCTACGAGGAAGCCTCCGTGCGCATCCAAGCGATCATTCGAGGCTTTTTGCTGCGTCGCCAGCTCGGCATCATGAACAAGTCACCCGCGAGCCTCCGGAAGAATGGCAACAGGGACAACAACAAAGCGAAGAAGAAGAACCGGCGCACGAGCATCACCGCGTTCTTCAAGGGCGACGACGCACAGGAGACCAGTTCGCAGGCTCAGTATCAGAGGCTGGCGACCGATTCGTTTGAGAAACGAGCCGCCACCATTGAAGAAGAAGTGATCGAGCAGCAGCAGACAAGCAGTAGTCCAATTCGTAAAGACAGTGAGGCGAACGTGGCCGAGTGGCCCTCGGAGTTTAACCTGGAGGGCCTGGACGAGTGGGAGGAGCTCAACAACCCGGCGAACGCGCAGGGCGATCTGGTCACGCACGCGCACTTTTTAGGGAAGCGCAAGTTGCGCGTGTTCTGCGGTACGTGGAACATGCACGCGAAGAAGCCGCAGGACGATTTGCGGCTCTGGATCCCGCTCAACAAGTACCACATCGTGGCGGTCGGCAGCGAGGAGTGTGTCCACTCGATCGCCAAGAGCGTCGTGTTCACGTCCAAGAGGCAGTGGGAGGACGTGCTCAAGGAGACGCTGGGCGAGGAGTACGTGCTCGTGAGCTCACACTCGCTCACGGCGATCCACAACATCGTGTTCGTGCACGAGAGCGTGATCCCGCTGCTGAGCAACATCCAGTCGGACGCCGTGGCCACGGGGCTGGGCAACCAGTTGGGCAACAAGGGTGGCGTGGGCATCGCGTTCTCCATCGGCCGCACAAGCTTCGCGTTCGTCAACTGCCACTTTGACGCCCACCAGCACAACACGGAGAAGCGCAACGGCAACTTCCACCGCATCAACCAGGAGCTTAAGCTCTATCCTTCGCAGAAGAGCGCCATCACGTCGTCTGTATCGCCCACGTCCAGCGCCGTGACGGGCCAGTCGTCGCTGGACGGCCTGGGCAAGACCACGACGTCGCGCTTCTCCGTGTCAAGTGCCAGTACAAGCGCGGCGATGCAAGCGTCAGTGGGGCTCGCGGGTAAGAAGCTCGCGATCTCCGAGTGCTTCGACCGCGTGTTCTGGTTCGGCGACCTCAACTACCGCATCAACGGCACGCGGCGCATGGTAGACTTGCTGTTACTGCACAACAAGCACGACGTGCTGCGCTTCAACGACCAGCTGCAGATCGAGATGGCCAAGGGCAACGTGTTCAGCCATTTCCAGGAAGGGCCGCTCCATTTTCGACCCACGTACAAGTTCGACAAGCACAGCAACGTGTACGACTCGTCCAGCAAGCAGCGCATCCCGTCCTGGACCGACCGCATCCTCTTTCTCTCGAACGAGAAGGCCGCAGACATTGAGATTCTGAGCTACCGCAGTCAGATGTCGTTCCAGACGTCGGACCACCGACCGGTCGGCGCCACGTTCCAGGTCAGCTTTAGGGCGAACGAGGAGCGACTGACGGCCGAGAGCAGCAGCGAGTTCAACCGCGTGCTCGCGAGGGGCTACCGGCCCAACCAGGCCAAGAGCGAGGTTTGCGTTGTTCAGTAGGCATGCATCTGTTGAAGAAGAAAATTCGAAATGTAATAATCAGACGATAGAAGACACAATCATTTTTGCAACTGTATGATGGGTGGGTGCAAAATGGTTGGTTCACAGCAATCTGGACGAATCAGGTGGACGTTCACTGATCAAGCATAGGAACAAGTTGGCGGATCGAGAATGGTGCTCAAATGTTGCACTCAGCACTGTAAAGTCTTCAACAGGTGGAGGACCGTTGCCAAGCGCGGAGCTGCTAGCGCTCGGCTTCTTTATGTTTTATGGTGAAGTTGGTCGACTGAATGTGAATCGAAAGGTGGTCACTTGCTTGTGATATGGACGTCTGTGTGCGGGTCTCGCTTGTTACGCTGTGTAACGTGGTATTCAGAATACGATCCCATTACTTCCCGCAGAAAAAAGATTGACCTGGTCTGACTTATGGAGTGTACTTATCGAATGATTTACAAGCCACTGCTTGGTGTGCGTGTTCATACGACATCGAGTAACCACCACCGCCTGCAAGCTATTATTTCAAACGGACTTCCGTTGATTGTCGTCGTGGTGCTTGTGTGACGCGGTTCATTCCGCTCAGGTGATACCGTCGCGAATAGCTACACGTCACATCAAATGGGTACACCTGTCAGCCAATCAGCGACGCGCATTTCGGCGGATCGACAATGGACACTTGAGAGTGATGGTCTCTTGGATCGGACTAACCACTCACTGGACTCCTCGCCCCACACGCTCACTCACTTTTCAATCCGCTCGCTACTCCATAGACACGAGCTGCTTTTACTTTCCATGAACAGACAGTCACGAATGTGAGCTGTTGCTGGTTGTTTTCTTTTCTAGGACGGGGCGACGAATGTACGTGCGTGGATGTTGTTGCTGCAGTCTCATTGCTATCGAGTGGTGTCATGGACTCCGAAAGCCTGGCGGCGCTGAGTCTCACAGTTGACAAGCATTGCGATGAATGACTCTACAGCCATTGTATCACGATTGAAAACGTGTAGATGGTGAGAGTGAGAATTTGTCAGCGGTCTATTGTCAGGGAAGTCTGAAAGCTCCATCGGTATGCGAGCTTCTGTCCTCGACGTGAGGACAGCAACATCAAGAAAGGAGACGTTCAGCGTAGCAGCCACCACAGAGGCAGAAGAGACAGCCCAAAGCTAATGAGATTGGGTTGCTGGACAGAATCGTCCGGTGCTCCGGTGATTATCGACCTTCGACACTGTCGGGCTTGCCCAAACACAACGAGAATCCAGACTTCCAGGTAGAACGCACCGCTCAGCCGTCGGCTTCTTAAAGCTCGAGTGAGAAAACGCCATCCAGCAAATCCAATTCTTTGGTGGTGCAAGGTATTTGTATTGCTGCTTATGTACCACTTAAGTGCATCGAAGCACAAGATCACAGCCTAGCGTCAAAACGGCGGTGCAAACGGCGGTGATCGAACGCCAGATACTCTTAGAAAGACGGCAGCAGCAAACGTTCGCGTCGTCGATGACGTTCGAGCTGTCACATCCAGCTCTAGACCACGACAGTCGACACTCGGGCCAGCGATTTCCTCCAGCGCCACACAAATGGAAAAGATGAGGTGATCACGCGGACAGAGAGTTCGACCCACTCACTGATTATTACCGCGCGAGTTCGAGTTCTGCCGTCAATTCTAGGTTTGCAACGCTTCCGCAACTCGAAATGGAGCTCCACTATGTTCAAAAGCTGTGAATCGTCGACAAGATCAGCAAAGAGCACCAGATTCGCGAATGGCTCGGAAATCGTGGTGCAGAGCGCGTTTTCGATGAGGTGGCCTTTCTACTCGATTCGACGACTTCTGATCGACTCGACTACATCAGTTTAACTCGTGCCGTTACATTATCAGATCACTCTGCACGTCGCTGAAGAAGCAAGATTGGCTGGTCAAATCACGGTGAGCTGCTCTAATTTGCTTCCAACGACGTTAGCACTCACTCTTTTTCTATCTCTTCGCCTTCGCCCAGCAGGAAGAAGTTGTGGCGGATCCGCGCGTTCGCTAGCAGCACAGCCACATCGTGCACATTGCCCAAGACCTGCTGCAGCGACGCCACGTAGTCCATGGAGCACACGATCACCTGGACTTTGTCACATTCGTCGAATTCAAACACCAAACTGCACGAATACCGTACGCGCTTGCCCAGGAGCTTTGTCTTGAGTTGTGTAAGTGGCTCAACATGCGGAAACACATGCTGGATGGTCGCTTGGGTGATCGTGAGCATGAGCGAGGCTGTTGTGTGGATCGTGTAGCTCGCTCGGTGGCTCGCCACTGCGTTCTTCTCAACGCTGAACGCGCTCTCGAGCTCGAATACGAAGTCGCCGTGGAACCGCGAGTACCGCCGCCACTGCTCGATGAGCACGTCTATACCTCGAAAGTCGCCGTAATGAAGATCAGGTGCCATTGCCGACTGGAGGAACGCGACTTGTTGACTCCCAGACGGCCTCGCTGCTGCCTCGTCTGTCACTTCAAACGACAGGCCGTGGCGAAACAACCGAAAGTACTCCATCACAATCTGCATCGGCAATTCGCTGGCGTCTGCGCCGCGGTATTGGAGCTGCCGCTGCCACTCCAAGCTGCTGACTTCAGCGCGGAGCTGCTCGACGTGCTTTTCCAGCACGACAGCCTCGCCGCGCTGCTTGTTGCGGTAACGCGCCTGGTTCGCACGGCACTGCTCGCGGCGCCGGTCGGTCTTGATGCGGATGCGCTTCTTCTTGGGCAGTTTCTCTTCATTGGACATGGCTGGTGATACAGCAGTCTCTATCGCTCTACCAGCAGTACTGGATGACTCCGGCGTACTCGAGTCCACCGTCGAGAGACTGCTGCTGCTCTGTACAGGCGACAGCGCGACTGTTGTATCAGCCACCACGTTCGTGACAATGTTAGCACTGAGTAACGCTGGCGAGGCTGTCGCTGACACGATTGAACGCAATCGGTGCACCGGCATCGGCATTGGCCTGCCAGCCACGCTATTGCCAGCAGCAGTGGCAGTCTTGTCAGTGGCGTGGGGCGCCACAATGCGCGGCAGAATGCGCTTACGACGGATCGGTGGTGGCGGCGGCACGAACATCAGCGACATTAGCGGCAGTGGCGGCAGCTGCTGCTGTCGGAGGTGCACGCGCAGCGGCAGCGCCTGCACGGGTGGCAGCGGGCGCGTAGGACTAGCAGTTGCAGACGCATTGGCCGCCACGCTGGACGCGCTCAGTAGCAACAGTAGCGAAGGTTCGAGCGCGGGATCACCCTGCTGAGGGCGCTGGTGCTGGTCCTTAGCGACCGCTGGCAGTAGTGGGGACAGCGGGAACGACGGGTGCTTCTCCATGGCAGCAGGCGCTTGTGAGTCACCACTTATTCACTATTGCCGCGCGTCGTCTGACTTTGACGCGTCATTTTTCTTGAGATACTTGCGAGTGTGAGACAATAAAGTAATATTCTGTGGTCTGAGGTGGACTATCCGGATATTTTTAGTTATGGAATTGATTGACCCTCAATGTGAGACCTGGTGCGGTAAAGAGATTGAGAAGCGGAATGACGCACTGAAAATACAGAGCCATGAGATAACTCAAGCACTTTCACACATGACTACTGTGTGACGATCGAAATCTTCACGTCAGAGGTAGCACGACAACGGGCTACTAGCTGCCAGGAGAGGCTCGAAAATCACAGCGAATTGGCCGTTTCTAAGCTAATGGAAGCCAATGGAAGCCAATGGAAGGGATACTGGTTACTTTAACAACCTTAGCCTTGCAGCTATTTTTCCTCTCAAATAGCTATTGGCCAAACTTAATTCCACGAGATTGCGCATTCATGGTTTGTCCCCGAAAAGAAGGGCCTCAAACAAAACAGCTAAAAATCATATTACTCATTCTTTTCAGTAATTATTCGCGTAATCTGACGTACATTTCTCACTATTTTATATTTCGATCGTCAGCAAACATTGCTAGCTTTCAGTTTTTTCGATCTCCAGCAAACACTGATACACGGCGAATCTGACTGACTGACCAGATTTTGTTGATGTTCACACAGAATTTATTTTTATCTCACAATATTGTACCCGATTGTCAGAACGCTCAAATTGAAGTAAACAAACTATGATGACAGCTGAGTATCTGGCTAATGCCATCCATCTTATAAACGTTCCATGCCGCTTTAGGCTTGCCTGTCAGCAATGTCGAAGTTTTTCTCTTCACGATTGTAACATCCGATATGTCGAGTGATGAAAGTGTACATTTCAAGTTTGACATTCCGTGACAAATCGAAAACCTGGTACAGACCTCACCCCAAATAAGTTACACTGCCAAAAATGATACACTCTCCAAAACGATAGCGTGTGTCAAGCCATCATTCTTGCTTCCAAATTTTGCGCATTTTTGACTGTCACAACAAAAGAGGACTAAAAAGTACGATACCGACGAAAGCACAGCGAGCTCGCATGACGCACGCGAAAAGCTCACGCTGCGTGCTTACCACAACGCGCATCCAGAACTCACGCAGGAAGTGTTCGTTGTATGGGTGACAGCCACGTTCAAGCTCCCGGTCGTGCCGTGCAGGATGACGCTTTCCCGCGTGCTGAACAATCATGTCAGCGCTGTCGCATCGAATCCAGCGCGCAAGACCAATTATCGTGTCACGTCTGCCGAGTTTGAAGAATGGTTGCTGCTGTGGGTTCGCCAGTGCGAGCAATACAAGCTGCCCGTCGTCACAGGTGCGACCGTCCGAGCGAAGGCGGACAAGATTCGTCGCGAGCTCGTCATCTCCACGCCAGACGAATCAGCAAAGCTGAAAGTGTTTGTGTTCTCGACTGGATGGCTGAGCAAGTTCCAGAGTCACTACTGTCTCACGTTCAAGCACGCGCACGGTAAGGCGGCATCTGTGAGCCGCGCAGCAGTGGAGAAAGGTCGGGCAGTGCTGCAAGACTTTACGCGCGGCTACAAGCGACACAACGTGTCAACATGGATGAGGCCGCGTCTTTCTTCTGCGCGTCGCCGACGAAGACCATTTCGACTCAGCGGATGGCGGGGCGAAAGCAGCAGAAGAAAAGGCTGACCGTAGCAGTATGCTGTAACGCAGACGGCTCCACAAAAGTGCCGCTTCTCTTCGTTGGTGCGGTGCGGCAACCACGCTGTTTCGAGAGGCAATCCGCGGAGCAGCTTGGGCTGCACGACGAGTGCATGACGAAGGGATGAATGACCTCTCAGCTCTTTCAGCGCTGGTTGTCGCAGTTCAACGAGCAGATGCGTGCGGAGAGCCGCCACGTTCTCCTGTTCGTCGACAATGTCTCCTCGCATCGGCCCGACGAACCTCTCTCGCATGTCGAGCTTTGCATGCTCCCTCCCAACACGACCGCCTTCTTGCAACCCCAAGATGCTGGCATTATCAGCTCGTTCAAGTCCCAGATCAGCGAGATTCAACATCGCTACGTTGTTGACCGCTTTGACGACGTGCTGCGGCGCATTTCAGACATAGGAAATGATTGCGTTGAGAAGGAGATCGACTCCCTCTTTAACGTGCACGCTCTCGTTGCAATGCGGTGGGCGGATGCAGCGTGGTCAAAGATCACGCGCGCGACCATCTTGTACTGCTGGCGCCACACGCAGATACTCGGCGAGGACGTCTACGAACTTGTCGAAAGCTTTGACAAACTGCGAGCTAGCGCACCATCGATGCGCCAGCTTCCCAATAAGTGAATCCATTTTAAACCACACAGATGTTACACAACACCTTCGACTTCTTATATCCGCATAATTTGCACTGCCTTTCAAAACACATATCAGTTTGCGCCAAGTTTGCCGTACAGTCCACGACATGGGTTTGTGAACATGGACATTTTCTCACCTATCAGAATCAAAATAGAATATTTTTCACAGCGAAAGGTGTGGAATTGTAGCCAA
>JAASGT010000938.1:0-13625 GCA_023334315.1 Globisporangium alternatum
ATCTCATCCACACATTCGTTTTCCTGAATCGCGCAATTTGCTTATGAAGCGACGCTGCGATTGAGTGCAACTGCGATGACATCTACGGTAATGCGCTGTCAACCAGACAATCTGCATATTTTTGTACCTCCATACTTATTAAGACCTTTGAAATTGTATATTTTGGAGGGTGTTTTCCGTGTTTCAATAGGAGGGAGGACTGTAATTGACCTTTGTCAAAAATAAGCAGTTTTGTTGTCAAAAGTCTTTTTTGACATATGTCAGATTGAAGAGAAAAGGCACACAGCCAGTTGGTTAATGTCATGAGATAGAGCGCTGAATTTGCTTTGAAGCGGTCACTGCCTCGATTGCAGCAAGCTGCGCTGGAAATGAGATTATCTCTGAATCTAGTGAGTTCACAGTGTGGCCCCTAAAAGAAGAGCCTTGATGATTGTCTCTGTTGCACCTCTTCCCTGAACATAAGTGAGTGCGCTACAGAGGAAGCGAGCTCCAGCACCTCACCTCACAGGAGATCAAGCCTGAGGCTAAAGGCTGCGGCAACACAGGTTGAGCCAAACGCTCCTCAACGAAGAGTATGTCAAACATAAATGAAATCTGATGATACTGTTGAGTTACACCGACACGACTTTCGCTTTAGTTCACTATGACTGATGTTACACCTACTGCTCCTCCACTTGTACCACGAGGTCATCCTCTCTGGGGCTTCGGCCAAGACGAGTTGAGCTCGTCGCGAGGATCCCGTCCGTCTCGCCCTGCGCTTTGAGTTTCCTCCACAGTGACACCAGCTCGCTACTGCTCTGATTTTGAGCGTCCGCCTGTTGCTGCTGGTGTACCACGAGCGCCTTCTTGCGGTCGCGCCTCAGTCCGAGCACCTTGCGCGCGCTCTTCTCGTGGTGCTGCTGCGCGTGGGTCTGCACTTGGCGCACAGAGCGCGAGCCGATGGTCTCGGCAATGGTCTTCCAGGGTCCCTTGGGGAACTGCTGCATGGCCGCGAGGAACCGCTGGTGCTCGTCTTCGGACCAGGCGCCGCGCTGGAGCTTAGAGGTGTCGGCCATTGCTTCTATTAGTTGTGGTGCGGTGGTTATGTCGTGTTGTATTGGGGAAGGCGAATTATGTTGTGAGGTGCTTTTGATTCTTGTCCAAGCGTCCTAACAGACACAGAGTCGCTTATGACCGGGGATCTTGGTACTGTAGTAGTAGATGAATGCATGTCCCATCGCAGAGATGGATTGATAAAATAGAACAGCGGCGTGACTGGAAGTGGAGCCATATGAAGTCGTTAGTCGATTGGCAGTCAGTCGAAACCTCTCTGGAGACGACCGCGCGCGCAAAGGCGAGCGCCAGCCTCGCTGGATATTCTGGACGAGGGAAGAGCCATCTGCCCATACCTCGCAGAAGTCAGGCTTGTGTCCAACGCCTTGCGCGCTGCGAGCGAGCGATATCTTGAAGAGAGGAGAGGAGACAGGCGCTGAGCCACAGAGACACCTTCTCATCGCTTTCTGAATCAGCAGAGTCCGTCAATAATCGTCAACCCTCAGTGTGCACTGATCTCAACTCGATAATGAGAAGCGCAACTCAACATACTCATATAGTTTATCCCTGGTGCGAGTTCCATGCTTGACGAGCACCTAGCTGGGGATGATGAAAGCGGCCAGCCAACAACAAACGACTGGATCGCGTACGAGCCTGGGTTCTTCTTGAAGGTCGACGAGTCCAGTTCACAGCTCATGACAGCAGTCGTCTCGACAACCAATCGTAAGCCACTGATCCTGCACCAGTTCCCAGACTCGTTGTGCAGATTCGAACCATGGAGCCCGGAATGGGAAAACGACAGAGGCTAGCGTGCTTTAGGACCGATAGGGTGCGTACATTCTCAGGCTCTCCCGGCTGAACAAAGGAACGGACCCTCTCTGTATTGCCTTAAATGACTTCCAAGTACATACATACTCTGCAACAGAGGATTCTCTCTTCGCTCGAAAACTGCACTGTTGGCTAGAAAACCGTCCGCATGGATGGGTGGATGCAACTCAAGAGCGCCACGAGAGGTGATGGATCCGCTCGACCGTTCGTTCGTTTATGTTGAAGTTGACAGCTGGTGATGGGGACGGCGAGTGAACGTCGTCGCTGGATTTTCAGTACACGGGACGAGCCAGCGATTCGGCGTGGTAAGTTCCACTGCTGCACTCCCGAGAGAGCTCTATCCACTGTTGCGTGTGCTGCTGCCTCTGAAGCGCCTGTGTATGTGTGCGCTTCGGAGTGCGCGAGCGCGATGTACTATCTCATTTGAGGATTACAAGCTCTGACTGCCGCTGTATACAGGTGCTACTGGTAAGCTAGTCTTTCTTAGTCAGACTGGACGGATGACTGCTTCGCATCTCATCCTACGATCATCCCAGTGCTCAAGCAATGATGGTCCTTTGGTGGACACAACGCTGTCGTTTTTGCGCTCGATCATTGCCTCCCACTGCTCTCCTTGGGGCATGAGGTCTTCGCTGGTGCTTTGAGTGGAAGCCTCAAATGGATGGGGAAGTAAAATAGAACGGCGTGACTGGAAATGGAGCCATATGAAGTCATCAGTCGATCGGCAGTTGAAGCCTGCGGACTAACTCTGGAGACGAGCTACCTTCACTGGATTTTCCGGACGAGAGAGGAGCCATCGGCTCGTAGCTCAGACCTTCTCGCAAGAGCTCGGGCTTGTGTCCAACGCCCTACGAACGAGCGGTCTTTCGAAAGGGTGGGGAGAGGCTTCACATGAGAAATGGACCTGCTCAGCACGTTTTTAATCTCAGGTCTCGGCTCCCACTGTGCACTGATTTTCAGTGAGAGAAAGTGCAGCGCAACAAGGTTACACCGAGGTGGACGCTGAGCCTGTTGCACACTAGACCGAGTGGTACATCACCAGTCCAAGTCCGAGAGATACAGTGACAGCACGGAAGCAAAAAGCTAACTCCCAGTTAGTTAGTTCACTTTACCTACTGATGAAGTTCACTCACAAATACCCGATCCTGCGCTAGTACGCAGCATCTCGTGGCACCGTTCTTGGAATCCCAGGCCAAGTTCAGTTAATTCAGTGCGGTGGGTTCACTACCTGTGATCACCTAAGCGAGTGCTGGTGAGCAGAGGTCGAGCCGACGATGACCTGAGCGCTTGATGGCACCAGCACCAGTTCCAGTGACCAGCGATAGTGCCAGTGTAAGTGTGCGCATGTTTGCATTTGTTGATCATGAGAGACAGCAAGAGCCATTGAGAGTGTGCAGTGAGAACCAGGTTGGTGCTCCTGGCCCGTGTGTGGTGTTCCACGAGTCACAAGACAGGAAACACGTGACTTGGGAGCTGGAACTCCCACGAACGCCCAACTTGTATTCGGTCCAACTTGAGCGTAAGATCACAACTGAGCAAACACAACACGCATGTATTTCCTAATCAACGCTCACCAACCATCCATCCGCTCGCTCATGCCGAGTCTCACACTAACGGCAAGATCCAGGGAGCAGCGTGTCTGGGAAGAGGAGGAAGCTGCCTGGTTTATATCTGCCACACCAGCGGCAAACACCACACCGTGAAAGCCAAAGGATAATCAATAGATCACTTCCAATTTTACCAAGTATCCAACACCAAGCATCGCTTCTCTCCTCTCTACGACCAAGAATCTCAAAAACCATGACTAGTAGTTAAAGCTACATGATCTTGCACTTCATCTTCGCTTCGCTCAGCGGGATCGTCTTGTAGCCGTCGTTCTGCAGAAAGAGCGCGACCATGGACGGGATGTGCGCGAGGCCCTGGCAGTCGCTCTCGTTTACTCCTTCCGACACCGCGCGCGCGCTCGTGAGGTAGCTGTTGAGGCATTCTTCAGCCTGACGCAGCGCACTGTTCTTCACGACGACCGTGAGCTTTGCGCCGGTGGTGGTTGGCTGGTTCAACTGCTCGTCTCGGCTCCGCGATTTCCACAGCCGGAGTGCCGACGGCGAGTTGAACTGGCTGCAGTACGCACAGTTCGGAGCCTTGGCTCCGTCGTATGGGTGGCGCGTGCTCCACTCGTGCACCGCCTTGTGCACGCCCTTGAGCGTCGAGCGCGCCTTCATGCTGCTGTAGTTCGCGGTCGCCCGCATCCCCTTGGTTGCTGGCTTACGGACAGCAGCAGCAGCCGTGGCCTGAGGATCAGATGGGTCTTTCAGGATCACGTCAAAGAGAACGTGTTCGCGGCCGTCGTGAACCGTGAAGTCCGTGACGTGAATCCGCTCGATGCGGCGCAAGAACGTGAGGCAGTCGCTCACATGCTCCTGCTGCTTGCGCTGCACCTTTGAAAGCCGTGACGCACTGGTGCTCGTGCTGGTGGTGCTGGCGGCAGTGCTGGCGGCGGGGGAGGGCAGCGAGTGCTGACCAGCCATCGTGGTCTGGAGAAACGAGAAGTGAGCAAACACTTGAGTGAGCGAGCGTGTGTGAACCAGCTAAACCGTCGCAAAGTAGAGATTTAAAGACTAGTCGCGAGCTGTGTAGCTGTTGTGGGTCCCGCCGTACCCAGTTCACAGCTCGCATTAAACCTCTGAGCCCCAAGCGCACGATTACAATTTACGACAATAATAGAGTCGCGTTGCAGGTTTACAGACACAACAAGAGCTTCGAGTCCTGGAAGGGAGAGAGCTATCCGATGCGCTCTACTAGGTGCACATCTTCCGCTCATTGACGCTTCAAACCCTAGACGAATGCTGCGTGTGTGTAGTTCCTACGAAGCGAGTCTTGCACTAATCAGTCGCTTAAGAAGCCTTTCGTTCTCGACAGAGCACTTGGGACTGCTTGCTGCAAATGTCTCGATTGAGAAGCCGTCTGATGGATGCGGTGGAACTCACGCATGGCACGATGAGTGATGCTGGATGGATCCATTCGTTCGTTTGCTGTCGAAGCTGCCTGACAGATGAAGAAGACAGCGAGTGAACATCGGCGCTGGATTTTTGGCGCATGGGACGAGCCACCGACTTGCTGTGTCCAACGCCGTCAGAACACTGCAGGAAACACGAGACCGTAGAGGTCTTGCTTGGTCCCAGGATTTTCAACCTTGCGAGACAAGATGTCCGCCTGATAAGCTAGGGTTCGCGTGTATATTGAAGCCCTAAAGTAAAGCAATCCGTCGTTCGCGCATTGGCAGGTTGAGAGCTGCGGGCGTCTCATTTGTTTCACGTTGCCGTGCAGCACATGGACGATAGCGCCAATGCCACATGCAATGGCTCGTTTTGAAAGAGCTTTTTGAATGGACGCTGACGACTTTTAGAATTGAGTGACTGTTTTGCAGCTTTCAATTCCACAACTCGCGTTGGCTTTGATTATTTTGCCATCTGCTCCCCCAATTTCCTGAACTGGGTCGTTCTGTCATATTGCTGTGGACAACGAATAGCCAGCAAATTTTTTAACAAGATGTAGATTTCTCATATTTTTACGCTCTGTTTCTTTTGTCAGTAGCAGTTCTCTACTGTAGCCACATTCAAGCCCCTCTCAACAACACCAACATGCAAAATTGCCACTCGCCAACGCACTCACTCGACATGAGCGCACCAGCTTCACGCACTAAAGCGCCAGGGCCGCACGCGCGCCGACCGCACGGAGCACTGCTGCAACCGAGTGACCCCAGCCCGCACTCGGCCGTGACTCCGCTGTGGCCTCGTGCAACAGCACCGCCAGTGCGTCCAGCGACGCTCGGTCGCTCGCCGCTGATGCGCATGGCACAATTGGCGCTCGTACTACTGCTCGGGTCACTGTGTGGTCTCATACATTTGCAGCCCTCACTGGTCCCCAGCAGCAGTGTGCTGCAGTGGCGACAGTGATGGGATCCGAGCGCTTCCCAGCAGGAAGAGGAGCATGGGATTGATATGATGGGTGTGCAATCGACTGACGAGGCTTCGAGAACAGCAGACGAGTGGTCCGAGTATGAGTGCGTCGCCTGGCGTGAAGCGTCAGTCTACACTAAACACCCGGCGATGGGGTGACAGCAGCAGCAGATCCGGGGCTACAACGAGCGCATCTCTCTGTCGCAGCACCGCAATGGAGGCTTCTGCGAACTCCGACATTTTCGAACGGGTGAGTACAAGCATGTGCTCACTTCGCGTCCATCCTGCGAGACCAGCATCAATAACTGCAGCAATGAGACACTCAACCGCACAGACGCCAATGTGCACTTCAGGTGCGCGGATTTCCACACACTCCTCACGTTTGCGGACCGAGCGGCCGCTTTCGACTTCGACCCAAGCTTCTCGTATGGAAAATGCCGCCAGGCGCTTTTGGACGACCAAGTGAGCGTGAATCCAGTCCGATACGCGTCATCTCGGAAGATTTCGTTTAAGAGAGGAATTGCGATTGTCCAGAACAGTAGCAGCGCCACCGCCACGAAGTCAGAGCTGACGAAGGTGTATGAACTAATAACGAAGCTGCGAAGCGCTGGGTGTGCGTTACCCATTGAACTCTGGCTTAGTAACTCGTACAAGAGCGATATGCCGAATAGCCAGGCTCTAATTCAGCGAATGGCGAAGACACAAGGCATCTACCTGCGACAGACGGAGACGAAGAGAACGACTGGGACATCCACCTGGAATGTACAGGTTGCGAAAGCGTACGCTGCGTTCTACAGCGCGTTTGACAACGTGCTGGTTCTCGACTTCGACGGCCTCGCTACAGCGGTAGACCACAGGAACCTGGCGGATCTCTTTACAGCGAAGGCGTTTGTCGACTCTGGAGCGATCTTCTGGCAAGACGAGCCTTCGACCGAAGCCAAGAAACCCGCAGGCTTCGTGGTGAGGATGCTCTTTGGCTTGGAGAGCAGCAATGGTGCAGCTCTCTTCCACCAAGACACTGGGCGGATGCTCATCGACCGGAGACGCAACCGCAGAGCGCTCAACACGCTCCTGTTCTACATTGAGTGTCGCGAGGAACTCGATGCGCTACAGCTCGATGCCGGGAACGACTTGTACCAGATCGCGTGGGCAGCGACGTACAACTCATTCCACGTAATGCCAGCGCCGTAAAGCGTGTTGATTTAAGCGCGTTGAACTGATAAGAAGGTGCCATTCGCGAGCTTACCATCGCGCCGGACTGCCAAATAATCAGCTTCACGAACAGCAGATTGAACCCTCGGTGAAGATTGTGAGGCAAAGGGCTGTGCTGCAGCGTTTCTGTGGAGAGCCCGCGATACCCAGAACTTGGCTCGCTAGCGCTTCGGGACTGGCCATCAACTAAACGAAGCCAAAGCCGGAACCTGGGCCTAGAGTATGCGAATTTCACGGAGGTCACCGGTCAACGAAGTTATGACGACAAAATCAGTGGCACACAGGAGACGGACCTCGAGAGTGACGCCGTGGTCTGCAAGCTCTCCAACGAAGACAATTGCTCTGTGCCACGCACTCTAGTCGATGGTGAAGTAGAATTTAAGGGCGGCGCAGTAGTGAACTCGGGTCATTGTGGAGTCACAAGGTTGGGGATCCAGCATCGCAGCTCTTGCCTTGAGAAAGAAGAATCGTTTCTAAACCAATTCTCATTAAATTAACACATTCGCAAACGACTTCTACCTCAAGCTTGCTGGGATGTCTTCACAGTGATACTTTGCCTTCTAGTACTACACTACTCGAATTCGACAATTTTCGATCACCTCCGTCCACGCGCCTGGGCATCTGAGCTGCTGCCGACGTTGTTCGTTGCAGCGTTCACCTCGTCGAGCAACAGACTCTCCATCATCTTGCCAATGAGCCCCGCGTCCTGAGTGCCGATCATGGAGGCCACGTTCGTGAGCTCCTGCGCAGCGGGGGAGTCTGCGTCCAGCACCGCTGCGGTCTCCTTCTCGCGATGTACAAACTGGATACAGGACCGGCAGAGGCTACCGAGCGCTGTCGCGTCGTCTGCATTTCGATTGGCAGACGTCGCCGTCGGCCCAACAAGTGGCTCCACGACCACCCAGCCCGACTCGTCCGCGTAGTAGTCGGCCACACCGCCATTGAGCTCCGTGTGCGAGCGCCAGACGATCACCCACCGGGAATTTTCCGGATCAGCGTACTTTTTCATCGCGGTCGTGAACGGATACGTCACGGTGCTCCCGTCCGGGACCGAGTACTCGGCCAGACCGTGGGCCATGAAGAGCGACTCGTCCTGGTGCAGCCACGAGGTGCTGCGTGTCGTGTTCCAGTGCGCGATGGCGCGCCACAACGCATTGCCCACCATCTGCGCGTGGAACGGGAGTGACGAGATCGCCGCGAGCTCCACCGACCGGAGCAGTTCCCCGTTTGGTGACAGCTGCGGTGCCAATTGCGGGGCACGAGCGCGCTCCGAGTGCGTCGTGGCGATCCCAGCGTCTCGGAGTACGGCGTCTGTACGAGAGTAGTTGCCATCGAGGTCTGCGACGAGATTCGCGAACCTAGCAGCGTACTCGCCATCGATCTTCCGTCGTCGCTTCAGTGCGTATTTGCTCTCTAATGCGCTCGAGAACGACTGGCGCTTGTTGAGAGCGTCCGAAATGCTCCGACTCACTTCAAAGCACAGTTGTACTTCCCTCCGCAAGCGACGGTTCTCGGCCTCGGAGCGCTGACGCAGCTCCAGCTGGTTGCGCGCGATGCGCGTCCACACACCGCTGAACGGCGGCGATGTGCTCTTGCCCAACGTCAGTGTCGAGCTATCACCACCCGCCTGTAGAGCTGCGAGCTTGGCCTCCAATTCGCTAGCGCGCGTGCGCAGGTAGTCGATCTCGTATCGCATCTTCTCGCGCGCCGTGTTGCGCCTGCGGGGCTTGGTCGACTCGTGCGTGCCACCACCAGCAGGTTTCTGTTGTACCATGGCAGCAGGCCACGTTGGCGTGCTACCGATGTTGGACTGAGACCCACTGTGGGGCTGTACAGACAGACTGTCACCCGGCGAGTCGATCACACCGAGCAGCTGCTCCGAGTGCGCGAGCAGCACGCTCTCCTCCGAGTCCTCGCCGTAGCTGCTGCTGCCGCCGTCGTCCGACGGCGACGCGCTGCTGGGACTCGTGGTAACGGGCGTCGGCGTTGGTGTTGACGGCACGCGTGCCACGAGTCGTCCGTCCTCCACGGACGACGGGTCGAATGCGTTGAGAAACTCGAGGACATCCTCGATCGTGCCTTCGGGCGCCGGCGACGCAGGGTGGTGGACTGGCATGCGAGCTTCCTCTGCAAGAATGAATGAAAATGCGACGCGCAATGCTGAAATGGTGAAATGCGGAGTTGAAATTTGTATGCGTCGCACACGGATTTTGATGGGAAGCGGCAGGAACATTTGATAAATCACGTGATTTACGAAATCTGCTAATCGCTGCAAAACCTTTTTTGTTGTATTTAACAGGTTACTGTCGAAAATAGCAATTTTAACACACTCCGCCTCAGAAGATCGCCAACTTACCATGAGGTACAGTCATGCCTCTCATTTAGTGATCAGACAAATATGTGAAAAACTATAAGTAAAATGAAGGTTTTTATTTTGAAAGGTATTACTGAAGACAGTATTACACAACCAGTTGCTGGATTAAAGGTGCACCGAGGCGGATCTTCTCCATGCTTTTGACAAGCTCATAGAAGCCTTCATCAATGATTCCTGTGTGCTGCCAGCAATTGGCAACGGTGCTCTCTGTATCCAACTCCCACAGTTGTTGTGCCCACCGCATCGCAACAAGGATATCTACGTGAAATAAAGACTCAAAGTCCCTATCCACATTCTCTGTAATCAGAACATCAGAGCGCTCCACCATGGCGTCAAATGCGTCGACGTAGTGTCGGTTCTTGAGGCGATTGCCTTGGGCTTTAAATGACCTGATGATACCGGCGTCTTGTGGCTGAAGATGGGCGGTTGTGTTTGGTGGCAGCATGCGTACTTGGACGTTGGAGAGCTGCTCGTCGGTGCGATGGCAGGACGAGTTGTCCAGTAATAGTAGCACGTGCCAGTCTTCGCTCTTCATAGTTTCATTGAAATTGCTCACTCAAACGCGGAAGAGGTGCGTGTTTATCCGCCTTTCGGGGCGTTCACGTAGTTAACACCCAACTCTTCACCCGTTTTGCTCAAAACAACGCGGCTGACGAGCTGTTCCGACGAAAAGCAAGGGAAGCCTGGACGAGCCGTCAGCGTTGCTTGCGAGCGCGACAGTCAAGCGCTTTTTTATGTTCTTGCACCCGGAGATGTTGTTTCTGGTGACAAACGTGGTGGGAACAACGCAGTAGAAAAAGCAGTTTCGTCCATGTTAAACGTGTCTCTCTTTTCGTACCCCGCTGTCACGCTCTGCAGAGCAATGCGCCCGCGTTCGACAGCCTCAGCGCTAGAGGACGCAGCTTCTCCATGCAAGCGGCGCGACTTGAGTCCATGACGGAGCAGAAATTCTGCAGTCATCCGTTTGAAAAGGACAGCTGCTGAAGAGCGCTGCCAGTCGTTGCGTTGGCGTCATCGGTGATGTCGTCGCGAACCTTCACTGCTTTTTCGCGGATTGTAGCGTAGGTGACGATGGGCACCATTGCCGACTCGCAACGCGCAATCCACTGCACCAACTCGCTCTCTAGCTGCGGGTTTGCAACTCGGTGGTTCATCTCCACCGCATTGCTTCTCGCGTCGTCGTCACCCAAGCTCTTAAACAGTGCGACCAGGGTCGAGTGCGCCGGAGGATGCCGCAACTGAAAAGCCGTGTAGGCCCATTTGCACAGCACCCGCAGCGACTTCTCAGGGTGCTCTTGGCGGTGCGTGCACAGCTCTTGCTTCCGTCCGCGCGTTAGTCGAACGCGTGTCGTCGTTTTCGCCATCTCGCGTGTGTTTGGCGCTCTTCTCTTTGCGTTGTGTCGTGATTTGCGCGCCAAAGTGATCGATCAAAATAAACAGGGTTTAGATATACAGAAATTAAATATAAAATATATTATATTTGAGCGATGGTCAGTGATGAGAGGTATGACTGTATCTCGCTAGAGCGAGTGTTCGCGAGCTGAGGTCATCCGCCAAGCGCCACCGTCAGCACACGAGCACCTCGGCATCCACACGCATACATCACAGCGTCGCGCACTATTAGCCATGGCGAAGCCCCTGATACCCACCACAGCGCTGTGCAGCGACGACCCGCAGGCCACGTTCGAGGACGTGATGGCGTTTATCGACGGCTTCAACGCCACGACGGACTTGGCAGACAACACAACTGCTGCTGCTGCGGCTGATGATGGCAGCGAGCCCTTGATCTCGGGCTTCTCGAGCGACACTTCGGACGAGGATCTGCTCTTCGCACACTCGGAAGAGCTCTTGGGTTTGCTGGACGCGACGACCCCGACTGTAGAGACGATGGCGACAACCACAGCGTCTGAAACATCGCAGTCAGACCGAACATGTGACGCGAGTGCGTCGTCTACGACGAACGCCAAGCCACTGAAAGAAGCGACGCGGAAGCGCAACGCGTACCGTGAGAAGATGAAGCGCGAGCTGCAGTACCTGCGTTTGCGAGCTGTCGAGATGGAGGAGCAGCTCACGGCGCTTCGCCAGGGCGCCGTGACGGCGCTCTCGCACGAAGACAAGCAGCTGATCGACTCCTCGTGGGAGCGTATTGCGAGACATCAGCTGGAAGCGCGTATGGCGTCCGAGGCAGAGAACACGCGACTGAAGAGCGTGCTGCAGGGTTACGTGGAGATGGCGAAATCTGTCCAGCAATCTCTCGGCAAGCGATTCGTGTTGGAAGAAGAGGTGGCCGCCAAGCCAAAGACGAAGCGAGGACGAGCGACGAGAACGCCGTGGGAAGATGAGGAGTTCACAAAGCTCGCAGGGGGTCTTGACGCGGCTTTCGATCGCCTGCACCAGGTGATGAAGGACAGCGGATTGGACAAAGCGGCCGTGGACTCGTCGAGAAACTTTCAGATGAAGACCTCGGTTTCTGCCAGTAGTGTCGAGACGCCATACATTGAGCTCACAGATACGGCTGTCACGCCCTTTCCCCCTCGACTAACCGCAAAGGCTGTGTGGAGAGCGCTGCTGCATCAGCTCTTCCACCAGAACCGTGAGGACTACGGCGTCAAGAAGATCTGGCAGACGGGCAACACGTTTGCCGCCAACTGCCGGTCGAAGCGCACGCTCAAGACACAGGGCGACCAGGAGTTGTACCTGAACTGCAAGATCGTGCTGCGCAAGTACATTGGCGAAGAGGGCTGCATGGTGCTCATATGGCGCGCGCTCAACGAGAGCGAGGGCGAGCACGCGGGCGTGTACACCGACGAGACCGGCTGGTCCGTCGTGCAACCGCTCCCGGGTTACTGTGGCCTTTCTACCAATGGAAGTATCATCCGCTCGTGCATCCACATGGTGCATCGCCATCGTGAGACGTCGGCTGTGCAGCACCCGTCGGTCGATGTGCTGACTGAACTGGTGATGACGTCGAACGAGGAAGACATGCTCTGGCTCGCCAAGTCGGTCGAGAACCTGCTGCTGAATGAAGTCAAAGCGGGCACCCAGGACGCTGAGAGCACGATGTAGGTAGATAAATACAGCGACGTGATATACGAGATCGAGGCTTCGCTACAACAATTCTTGGACCAAGAGCATTCGTTCCTTCACCGAGTTGAGGCGAACTTGGTCTCTCTCCAGTAGTAAGTTGACTTCAAGCGATGTCCTGTAACAGGATAGCAGCCATTTCCTCAGCGGACACCTTGTCGTGGCCATGTCGGACCTCCAAAAGTCGACGTGCTCGCACTTGACTCTTGTTGGCCGACCGTTGAGCCATACGAGTTCTTTTCGCTCGATCTTGGTGGACGCGCGGGCTCCAAAAGCGAATGTCAGCTCGTGTGTGTACGTGGCGGAGACACCCAGCGTCAACTCCTCTGGATTTTGGAAGACCTGATGGTTATAGAGTTGTCCCCCGATCTGGTCCTGGGCTTCTCTCAAGGCTAGTGGAGATACTTCAGGTCTCTCAGGCCAACCGAAGACTATTTTTTTGACACACCTTACTGTAAATACTTGACACATTAAATTGTTCACGAGCATAAGAATCCCCAGCCCAACCAGCGCTTCCAGGAAGCACTATCAGCACAATGCACAGCAGCGCCGTGCCGACGCCACACGAGCCGCGCGAGGGCTCGTTGGACGACATCCTGGCGTTCATCACGACGCTCCCGCCCTGCTTGCCGGTGTCTCTCTCGCGTAGCGCCAACAGCGCGCCGCCTGTTGACGAGGTCACTCTGCTTACGCAGACGGAGCACCTCGTGCACGAATGGGATGCCACCACCACTGTGACTGGTGCCGTTGCACACTGCGCAGCGCCGTGACGACATTCGTCCCATCGATGGCGACGCACGGTTTGAACCATTTGTCGTGGCCTCTTATTCGCACCGTGGTGCTGGCAAGAGCACACCTTGTGGTGTTCCACGAGTCGCAAGACAGGAAACACGTGACTTGGGAGCTGGAACTCCCACGAACGCCCAACTTGTATTCGTATCAACTTGAGCGTAAGATCACAACTGAGCAAGCAAACGCAACACACATGCATTTCCTAATCAACGCTCACCAATCATCCACCCGCTCGCTCATGCCATACCTCATGCGTCATGGCATGATCCAGGGAGCGGCGTGTATGGAAAGAAGTGGAAGCTGCCTGGTTAGTGTCTGCCACACCAGCGGTGGCAAACACCACA
>JAASGT010000939.1:0-13600 GCA_023334315.1 Globisporangium alternatum
CTAGTTTCTCTCGCAAAGACGTGGAAAGGGGCGTGACGTGATATGACACCGTGATAGGATACCCACACATCATGTCATAGAGTTCTCTTGACTATAACCCAGGCTACTGAATTTATCTGACCTGGGTCATGTCCTATCTCAGCTTGCCCTTTTATGTGGAGATTGCTATTGTAAGGCAAGCCATACTTTTGCAATTTTTTTTATCATTTTTGTATGGGAACTTCCCCAATACTAGCCATTTGAATTTTACGATATTTGATAATTTTTTACCAAACACCCGTTAAAGTACGATCGAAAAGCTGCAGTAAGATGCGAAAATGGACAGACGCCACGCACCAGAATGCAGCGTCACGAAGAGCACGAGATGTGATAAATACATACGCTTGTGTTATGGATCAGCTTCTCGACTCATACACTATCGCTCGTACCTCATGGAGCCACACAAGCGTTCATCTACCAGCTCTTCTTCTCGCTGGGTGGCAGCAGCGGCAGCACGGCCTTGCGGCCCGTGGTGTCCGCCTCGATGAGCTTGCGCCGCTCCTGCGCCAGCTCCTCCAGCTCCGTCTGCAACAGCATAACGACAACAACAGCACACATACGCATATATACACATACACGTCAGCCCCATACGCTAATGAAGGCAGTCAGCAGAGCATGTGCTGGACACTTGTCATGATGCCGAGACGCACCTGGATCTCGCGCAGCTCGTCGCGTGTGGACGCGTAGAGCGTCTTGGTCTGCAAAGTCGACGCCGTGCTCACGGGCGCCGCGCGCTTGCGCTTCTGGGCCTTGGGCGGCGCCGGCGGCTCACCACCATCGTCAGTGCACTCGACATTCTGCTGTTTGAGCGTCCCTGCTTTCGCCCGTGGCGCCATCACGTGAGCTCTTGCTTGTCAAAATGGCAAGCACGCCCTTTCCACTCGCACAGCCTCGCTCACTTGGTGCTATTTAATACATAAAAAGTCCTAAAACAAGCCAAAATAGTCACTTTAGCACATTTCGTCTCGCTATTATTTAGCGTTCCCTTCGTTCTTGGCGCGAATGAACCTGGACATGTACTCGGTCGCGCGGAACTTCTCGGACCAGAGGATCTTGCCCATCCAATTGTTCTTCCGCAGCGCCTGCTTGTGCAGCAGCACGCTCTCCAGGCGCTGCATCAAGCTGTTTGCATTGCGCTCTCTGTCGTAGCGCTCTTCACAAATCGCCATTCCCGTCTTCTGCGCGGCCGTCCACTTGGCTTCATTCGTGTACAAGTCTCGCATCGCGTCTGCAAAGGCCGCAGGCTCATCAGCGATCAGGCCTGCCCACTGGAGCTCTTGACTATCTTGCTGCTGTCTCTGTGCTGTCGATGGCAACGTCATACCCTCGGCACCGATGGACGTCGAGACGCAGGGCGTACCCACGAGCCAGCTGTCGGCGATTTTGCCCTTGATGCCCGCGCCAAAGCGCAGCGGCGCGACCGTCAGGCGGTACTGGCACAGCGTCTCGTGGACGTTTGGCGCAAAGCCCATGAGCCGGAAACCTTGCTTTTGGTCGTCGAGCTTGCTGTAGCGCGCTGTGTTGGTGGCGTACGAGCCGTAGATGTGGATCTCGGCGTCGTCGTTGCGATGGTCTTGGCGAAACAGCGGCAGAATGCTTGTCTTCATCCACTCGATGGCGTCTACATTGGGCGGATGCTTGAAACTCCCGATGAACGCAATGTCCTTGCGTTCAGCAAAGGCCGGCAGTGCATCCGCCGTCGGTGGAGAAGGGTAGAAGAAGTCACAGCAGTGGAGTGCGTCCTCGTCGACCTGGAACCGGGTCGTGAGCACATCTCTCTCAAAGTCCGAGACATAGAGCGTGAGGTCCGACCGGTGGATAGACGCGAGCTCGCGGATCACCTGTTTCTCGACAGCGTCCACATCGAGTGTCCTCCCGTCAAGGGTCTCTTGAAATTGGACATTCTGCTTCTTCACGAGGAACTCGCGCGCTTTGCGTAGAAAGTGCACATCCTGCAAGTCCAACACGCGTGCAGCCTCAGGCGCGTACTTCTTAGCCTGCCAGCCGTACATTTCTTCGGCAATGAAGCGGTCGAAGAGCACGAGCTGCGGGGACGTCTCGAGCAGCAGTTTCTGGAAAGTGTCCGTGTTCGCGTCCGCCTGCACGCACTGCACGTTGTGGTCACGTGCGAGCGCCTCCGTGTGCTCGTTCAGGCGACTGGGCGAGACGCAGAGCACTTGGAAGCCGTGCTCCTGCAGGATTTCGATCAGGTCCGAGCTGCGCACGCCGGCGGCGGAGCTCGTGCGCTCGGGCCACACGGAGCCCGCGAGGATGACCTTACGCTTGCTCGCTGCGAACGCCGCCACGCGCTCCGATTGACTCGGTACACTGTTGCTGCTGTCGGTGGTAGTAGCTGAGCTGGCTGGTCGAGGTGGCTGATAGCTCCGAGCCTTGTTCTCGAGCGGCTCGTACCACTTGGCTTCCATGTCGGCCGCCAACCTCGCCTGGACGTCGAATGGCCCCGGAAGACCGTCGGGGAAGTACCGGAGCACGAGCTCGTGGAAGTACGCGACTGGGTCCGTTACCTCCGGTTGGTTCTCGCAGATGCGTCGAAACCACTTCATGCCAAAGGCCACGTGGCTGCGTTCCTCAAACACGATCTGCTCGACGATCTTCGCCGACGGCTTGTCGCCCATAGACCGGAGCTTGTGCACGAGTCGGTCGCCCGAGTCCAAACCGCGAGCCTCCTGCACCAATGGGATCACTGCAATGCGCGCCGCCAGATCCGCCGCCGTATTGGACGCGTGCTCGAGTAGCGCGAGCGTGGACGGCAGCTCGCCGTAAAACGAGCCGATCTCGCGCAGCCTGTCGTCGACCATCTTGAAGTGGCGCGCCTCGTCGCTCGCGACAACTAGAAAGTCGTGATAGAACTCGCGTGGCAAGGCGTGTAGCTCGGGGTCGAAGCGCACGAGCGTGTCCCAGTAGTTGTCGATCGCGCCGAGCTCAATGTGCGCGAGCGCATGCAGCATGCTGATCGGGATCGTCGTGTCCATGTCCTTGAACGACGGCAGGTCCTTGGGCATGAACAGTGGAGGGAGAGCGCTCCTCGCAGGCTGAGCTGGTGGATCGCTCTTCCACGGGCCTTCGCTCCACACGGGAAGCTCTCCAGTGTCCCAGAGCGCCTTGCACTGCAGCGTGAGCGCCACCTTCTCGAGCGGCTCGGGCGTGCGCAGCACGCGCTCGCCGTACGCGATCAGCGAGTCCAGCGACGCGTCAGCATCAGCAGTAGCGCTAGTAGAGACAGAGAAGTACGCGGCAGCGTGGCTCGTGACCGGCCGCTTGCGCAAGAGCGAGCGCCGCAGCGAGCGACGTGCGGCATGCTGCATTGATTGACGGCTCGCTTTGTCCACACCAAAATTGGCTGGTACTCAAAAACTGCAACTCGCTAAAGTACGGCACTCAAATGGGTCTCGCTAAAGTACGATTCGTATGCAAATCAAATTCTGCCTTTCTTCAACCAATACTACTACACACGCGCAAGTAATCAACCGCGCTTACGATGTGCGAAATTGCTGGCACATGAACCGCTAATGGTGCCGTAGATCTTCACTTTGCAATCCGCACGCAGGCGACCAGCGAGAGAAATGCTACGCAACGCGTTCACGAGAGCTCACGCCGCCCAGCGCCGCATCACGCGTGCCTCCACCAGCAGCGCCGCCACCGCCTTCAGCACCGCGGCGCGCAACTCGGTCTTCGCGACGTGGACTGACGAGGACCTGGCGTTCTTCCGCGAGCTGCTGCCGCCCAGCGCTATGCTCACCGACGCCGACGACACTGCATCCTACCACGTCGACTGGCTGCAGAAGTACAAAGCTGAGAACGCTCGTCAACTGGTGCTCAGACCAAAGACCGCGCAACAGGTGGCAAGCATCCTCAAGCACTGCAATGCGCGCAAGCTCGCAGTCGTGCCGCAGGGCGGGAACACGGGCCTCGTGGGCGGTAGCGTGCCCGTGTTCGACGAGATAGTGCTCTCGACCGCGGCGATGAATCACGTGATCGACTTTGACGCCGTCTCGGGAATCCTCGTGTGTGAGGCCGGGTGCATCCTCGAGCAGCTCGACAATCACGTGGCGAAGCACGGGTACGTCATGCCGCTGGACCTAGGCGCTAAGGGCACTTGCCAGATCGGCGGCAACGTGTCCACGAACGCCGGCGGACTGCGCCTATTGCGGTACGGCTCGCTGCGCGGCTCGGTGCTGGGCATTGAGGCCGTGCTCGCCGATGGCACGATCATCGACTGTCTGAGCACGATGCGCAAGGACAACACTGGCTACGACCTCAAGCAGCTCTTTATCGGCTCGGAAGGCACACTAGGCATTGTAACGAAGGTCTCGATCCTGACGCCGCCTCGCCCTACGGCAGTGAACGTTGCGGTGCTGGGCTGCGAAAGCTTTGAGGCCATCCAGCAAGCGTTCGTGGCTGCGAAGACCCACCTGGGCGAAGTGCTCTCGGCCGTCGAGTTTCTGGACCGCCAGTCGCTCGACATGGTGCTCACTCAGTATGACTGGCACAAGGACCCACTCGAATCAACGTGTCCGTTCTACCTCATGATCGAGACCTCGGGCAGCAACAACAGCCACGACTTTGAGAAGCTTGAGGCATTTCTCGATGAGGTCATGAGCTCGGGGGCTGTTGTCGACGGTATGGTCGCCCAGGACGCTGCCCAGGCACGCAAGCTCTTCAACTTAAGAGAAGACGTACCGCTGGCGCTCGCATCACATGGATACGTGTACAAGTACGACTTCTCGCTGCCCATGAGTCAGTACAACCGCATCGCCGAAGTGACGCGCGAGAAGCTGGCGCCCATGGGCGCCGACGTGATCTGCTACGGCCACCTGGGCGACAGCAACGTGCACCTGAACGTCTCGACCCCGGTGTACGACGACGCTGTCTTCAAGGCGCTCGAGCCCTTCGTGTTTGACTTCACATGTACGCACCTAGTCCTGATCTTGGTTGTCGTTAGAGGGATGTAAAACTGACCGAGTTCTCTTTGTTGTTTGGAATGCTCTCTAGCCAAGTACCGCGGCAGCATCAGTGCCGAGCACGGCATTGGGACCCACAAACCCGAGTTTCTCCACTTGTCCAAGTCCGAGAACGCGATCGCGCTCATGCGGCAGATGAAGCGCGTGATGGATCCGAATGGGATCCTGAACCCGTACAAAGTGCTTCCCGCTTCGTCGTGAGCCTAGACACCCTTCCATTCACCCTTTCTAGGATCGTATACATCGAATTATTAAGCACACTTGATCAGTTCTTACTCGTTGGCCGCGTTGACGCTTTGTCGACTAGCTAGCTGGGGATTCTCTTCCTAGTTGATTGGTTGTCAGTCGTTCAAGATGACCTTTCGACGGATTTCTTTGCCGATGAACTTGAAAATCATGGACGTCACCGTTTGATCGAGGCGGTGGATCGCTTTCAGCTCGGTCGCATGCTGGACGTGGTTGTGGCTGGAGGAATACACGGCGCTCAAGAACGCGACCTTTTGCTCCACACTGAGCAGTGGCTTGACAGACAGCAGCCGCATTTGGTTTGCCGCGAGGAACGCGTTACGAGTCGTGGTCCTGGAACCGAGCCCTTCAGGTTCTTCTCCATCACCAAACGCGGTCGAGTAAGGAAGTCTGAGCTCCACGATCGCGAGCTTCTTGCGCACCTCCAAGCCTTTAGCGAGACTACACATTGCTGTGGTCGACATTCTATCCACATGCATGCGCAGCTCTTGCAGCGCCGGCATTTCTTCTGGGCTCTCAAGCACAGCTGTGAAGGCCTCGATCACACTCGGATTGTGAAACGTTATGGCATCCATGTTCAATGACACGAGCTGTTGACCGAGGTCTCCTCGCAGAGCCTCGATCAGTAGCGCGATCACTTCGTCTGGGTACATGGAGCACTTGATCGTCAGGTGCTTCAGTTTCACGCAGCGCGTGGCGATCCACCGCAGGATCGTGCAGTTCTGGGCCGTGAACGAGCTCAGAGACATGTCGAGCGACCGCAAGTGCGATCCAATCGGCTTCAGGAACAAACAGAGTGCCTGTGGGGATCTTCGGTTGGCGATCACATGGGAGAGCACCAAGTCGTAGCGTGCCACCACCGGATTTGTCTCATTGCAACAGCTCTCTTCGTCGCCATCAAACTTTAGGACGTCTGTCAGCTGGACCCACCCGAGTCCACGCGCCGGCAAAACTGCGCAGACCCAGGTCTCATTCTGCACGCAGAGCGACTCGTACGCGGTCTCTTCCTCCAAGTGCATCAGTATAGTGGACGAAGTCTCGGGCTCCACGTAGATTTTCGCGTCATTCTTGATCGTGACGACTCGGAGCTTGTTGACAGTAGCGTTGGTGTCCTCTTTGGTGTTGCGATGCATTACCAGCTCGGCTGGGTTGAGTAGCGTCTTGCTAAACGCCTCGGCGCCCGCGAACCGCATCGACTCGCACGAGAGGTCCACTTTCCGTCTTGCCAGCGCACCGTTGTCACTCGCGAATCGCTTCGAGACTGGATGGAAAAGCCCGAACGCTAGCCAGCGCCAGCATTGGTCGCGCTCTCTCGGGCTGAGCGAGGTTGATAAGCAGCTTCTGAACGATACAATGTTGATCTCAGGCCGGTATCGAAGCGCCGAGCAGATGATTGCGAAATGCTGCGCTCGCAGTGAAGTGTGCTCCAGGTTCACCGACCGGAGCGCCGACAGCTGACAGCCTCTCGGCACGTCGAAGATCGCGGTGAGGAGCGAGTCCGTCGCAGGCTCGTCCTTGATATACGGATTGTCCCCCTTGTCAATCAATCGCAGCTCAAGCTCTGAGATCTTGTAGAGCTCGTTGTTCTTTCTGAAGATCTCCGTCAACACTCGAATTGGTGTTTCAACCACTGGGCTTTGCCAGATTTTCGCATAGTTGACCCCCCACTTGCGCTCTGGATGCGCAAATACTTTGCTTAGAAATTGCCGGAATACGACCATGGAGTGGGTCGATAACGAAGAGTCTGAGAAGCGCAAGTCGAGCCCCCACGGCGTCGTATTACCTGCCAAGGATGACGAAGGGTCGAGCGCTTCAATGAGGTCTGGCGGACACACCGTCGTCATCGCGTCGCTGATCGCGTTGAACACACGCTCAGTGAGCGTGTCCTCTCTAAACAGCAAGTTTAGGAAAACGCGAGGGAACGCTTCCTGCCCCAGCATCCACTCGTGAATGCCGTTTGTCAATCGCGACGCATCGGTGTCGTTGTCGACATCCTCGTGGCTGCGGTCGTCGCTTCTCGAGTTCACCATGAGCTGCGACCGCATCACGCGCGTCCATAGACTCGCCTTAAGCTTTGGGAACACACGTAGGCGATTCGAGTGGTTGATCAGCCGCACTGCTGCCTCGAGCGCTGGCGCGGTCTTCTTTACGCTCTCGTCCGAGTCGAAGAGCTCCAAGTGGACGATGAGCTCCACGGGCACGTCGTCGCTTTCTGTGTTCACGAGCTGGTAGGGACGCATGAAGGGCAGGTGTACTGTGAGGCAGTGGTGCAGCGGCACCGCGATCTCGCTTAGGAGCCGCTCGCTAGCAGCGTGCAGCGAGCGCTCGGGCTCTAGCATCATCGCCGCTTGCACTTGCATGGGTTGCTTTTTGAAGTTTAAAAAGCTGTTCTGTGAAATAGCGAGCCTTCCGCGCAGCACGAGGGACGTGAGGGACGTCCCAAACCCGAATCTGCGATTTGATTTTGGACCCGGGACACGTGTTAGGCACGAAAGTGCTTGGAGGTCTGCTGTGACGACAGTGGCTGGAGCGTCGCTGTCACTCTAGTCTCTGGCACTCTAGTTGCAGCTACTCAGCATCTAGATCAGAACGAAGTTGACCTTCCTGAGGCATCCGGCACGCTCTAGAAGTCTTTTAGACTACCTCCCAGTGTCTGAAGGATGCAAACTGTTGGTGGTTATAAGACAAGAATAAGAGTTTTAAAGGGCTCGACTTTCACGTCTCCCGATGAGAATTACTACTAGGATCACTGTATTCTCCACAAAACGCCCGGATGGTGCTTGGGTCTCGCAAATTTGAACGCGAGTATCAATGCGTTGGGGGCGCAGTATCTACGTGACAGCTTCTTGCTCTGATCGCTTGAGTGGAAGTAGACGACGTTAATGAATGCGAGCGTTTGACTCATAGGCCCACGCGAGGGTAGTGTCAACGCCAAAATGCTTCAGGGCCACTTAGTTACCCAGTTGTGGGGTGAAGATGAGATTTGACGTGGGTTGAGAACGAGTGGTTGTGAGGGGCTGCTGCTAAGAGTCTACTTCGAAGTAGTAGCCAAAAATATTTGAATTCCTGAGGCATCGAGTACTCTCGACTCGTGCTCCAGGGATTTGAGTGAGCTGCTACGGGTGAAATCCACAACGGTATTCACGCTGCGGCTTAGTATGCAATTGTCTGAGATTGACAATGTTGAAAGTGTCCCGTCCACGAAGGCAGTGCGTGGAGGTGTGCGATGCCAGAGTTCTAGAAGGCTCTGGAAGATCAAGTAGATGGCAGAATAGTCTAGAAGGTTGGAGTAGGAACGACGGATGCAGAGAGTCGCAGGCAGGTGTAGAGAAACCCCAGGTAGGAGAGAGCTCACTTCTCGATTGGTAAAGCCACTGCTGAGGCCCCAGTGGGAACCGAAACGCGTCTGGCAGACGTTCAATGGAGAAGGCACCTTCACCGCATCCACTGTTATTCTAACAAACAAATCTGCGGCTGGCTTGGCGATGTGAGCAAATTTCCAGAGCTCAAGCAACTGCACCTCGATCTATTCGACGAGAAAACCTCAACTGAGGTTAACAGACTGTACGACATCCTGCCACTGAGGAAGCAAATCGCTGTGTTCGAGCTTTGGGTCCCTCACGTGATCCACCTCGACCCGTCACGCTGCAAGTCTGGTCCAACGACGCGAGTTCGATTTTCACACCAAAGATCCTCGATGCCAAGTACCACAACGAACTTCTGAGCTCGATGGCCGATGAGAGAGAAGAGCCGCATTTCTGAGCGCCTTGGGGTCTCAGCAACCGCCGAAGGCTTCGAGTGGTCAAGATCACGCTCTCGCACACCCCGACGTCGCGATCGTGCGAATCATTTGCGTTTGCAACCACGCAAGTGCGTCGCAGGTTTATCTGGAATCGCAATTCCTGTGGTCACCTTGCTCTGGTGATGAACAAAAGAGAATACAACGACGCCGCACCGTTGTTGCGTACGAGAGTAAGTGCATTCGTTCGTTTAATCCACAACCCAAGATTTAGTGTTGGAGGAATTGGAAAAGCACTGAGTCTTTGAGAGCGAATCGCTTGAACCTTGCTATGAAAGTCGTCAGCACGCGTGCATCATGGCTTATCTTGTGAGACCCTCCATGCGTCAACGTATTTTTCTGTATGTCTAATCGTTTCTGAGTTCATCATCGCACAAGAAATCCTGAGGTTGCCGACTGGTGTCTTAGTTGAGTGGACACTTCGAGTTTTGAAATATCACGACCATCACTCCACATGTACGTTAAATCCGAAATAAATCACGACAGTTATAAATACGATAACATGAGGAGATGGTCGACTAAGTTGATATCTGTGCAAACTGGTTGATCATTTAAAACAAGAAAATGACATCTTAAAACCAAGTGCCTCCTTCACATACAAACTTCAAGTACAAAGGGGCACTTGGTTTTGTGACACTGGAATCTGCGGACAAGAACTGGATTTTCGCGTCGATTCGTCACATTTGGGACGAACAAGTAACGGAAAATTCGATTCTTTTTGATGGCTCTCAAAAGCCCTTCGATGGCTCTCAAAAGCCCTCATTCTGAAGTCCAATCAGCCTGATACCACACGAGACTCGACGGAAGCCATGGCATCTACAGCAGCCGCGTCGCTCCTCCGCCGCAGCCGCAGCCACTTGCAGGCGCGCGCCTCGTCCTGCGCACCGTTGGCCGCATGGGCGCAGCAGAGCGGCCGCGTGAGTGCGCCCTTCATGGTGCCTGGCATCACCGCCAATGGCGGCGCCGTGCGCACCAAGGTGAGCGACCGCGCGCAGCGCCGCAAGAACCTGCGCAAGATGAAGAGCGGCGTGGAGAAGGTGCCGCTGCTCAAGGACACGCTGCGCAAGCTCTATCTGCGCACGCACCCGGACCTCTTCGGCCAGTACCCGAAGCAGCGTGACCAGAACGAGGCCTCGTACAAGGAGCTGCTCGGCATCCTCGACTCGATCGAGAAGAACAACGAGTTCCCGCCGGCCAAGACGCTCGTGCTGCCCTTCTCTCTCAAGACGCCCGTGGACGGCGCGTTCAAGGAAGTGGCGCTGCACCTGCGCACGACCGGTGGCGCGTGCAACACGCTCGTCGAGGAGGCGCTCGGCAAGTTCTTCGTCGACTGTGGACTCCCAGGCGTGTTCCAGTGGGGCGAGGGCAGCTGGGGCAAGGCGCTTGGCAAGGACAAGGTGCAGAACTCGAACTTGGACTTTGAGAAGGAGGACGAAGAGGCCAAGGCCCGCGAGCAGGCTGCCGCGGCCGAGAAGGCGCGTCGCGAAGCCGAGTACTCGGCGCCGGCGTACAACCCCGTGGACCGCAAGGCGCCAGAGGACAACTCGATCGAGCGCGTACTGAACGAGCTCAACGACGTGTTCGAGATCATCGCCGCCGTGCCGCTCATGGACGAAGAGGAGTACGGCGAGCTGCGCGTGTACTACGAGAAGGGACAGGGCCTCAACGAGATCGACGCGCGCGGCTACAGCATCAAGGACGCCACGCATTTGATCTGGGAGGGCGAGCGCAACATGAGCGTGCTCACGCAGGGCGTGGACGCGGACTCAGCCATGATCATCCAGCGCATCCTCATGCACACGCTTGCGATCGAACAGAAGGTCAAGGAGCTGATTGAAAAGGGCGTGATTGACCCAGAGGACGTCGCCTCGGACGACGACGACGACGACGAGGAAGGCGAGTTTGAAGAAGCCGAGGTCTCCGAGACGACGACCACCAAGGCTTCGTAAGGCAGGCACACCAACAACCCACAATAGAGAGAAGACTAAGAGTGCGCGCGCGAGAGAGAGAGACTTAAGCAGCGGTTGCACTGCGGAGCCACTGCGAGCCTGGGAGCTTTTGCGGATACATATTATGCTTGTAGAGAGAGCGAAGAAAGAAACAAGAAATCCAACATGCCCATGAGGCCTACCTATTCGGATACCCATGCCGCAATGCAGTTACTTGAAGCCGGAGAGAGAGAAAGGCGTTCGTCCTTCATTTACACGCCTGCTCGAATTCTGATGAGCCACCTCCGAGTAAACAAACAGCCCCAGCTGCTTTCGAGGCGCTCACCAAGGAGCGCAGTCGTCAGCAGTGAATTGCACTAAAACAAAAGAATGCATGCATTGCGCTGTTCGTGTGCATGTGGTGAAGAGATCGCTTGAAGGAGCTGGAGTCTGAGTCATCCACCAGTGGCGCATTCGCAACTCCTCGACACCTCGTGTCGCGTGCGAATCGCAAGGCACTCGGTGAACACTCGGTAGATGTTTTATTCAGGCGCCACACGCGTACAAACTGTTGATCTTTGAGCGGCGTGCTGCCCGCCCATGTGGTTGGGTACCTGAGCCACTCGTTGACAGGCTCTCGAGTGAGGAGCTCACGTGCGTATTTATGCGTATTTTTGGATATAGGTAACTGACAGTCATTATTGCTGACATTCACTGCGTATTTAAAAAATATAGTAGTGTCACTCACCATCGGCAGCTGACTCAGCCTTTACACAGCAACACCGCAAGATCGCACCTCTGAAACCATCCGAGCTTTGCACAACAAGCGTCCAGACCATACGACGGCGTGCTGTAGAAGCAGAGCCACACCGGTGATGATTAGTTGATCCCGCTCTTTCATAGTAATCGCCGTCAACCTGTTTCTCCTTGCGAGTGGGCAGGCGTCGTCCTTCAGGGCCAAAGACTGACTTGCGGACTCAACATTCCCACTGGAGCTGCTCGCTCCTTGACCAAATCTCTTACTCATTCTCCAATTCGCTTCGCTTCTCAAGAGCGCATCAACTCACCCGCCAGCACTAACCAAGTAACCCAACCAACCTACCAATCATGAAGCTCCTGGTCGCCACCGCCACCCTCGCCGCGCTCTTGGCCCCCGAGTCCGCCCACGCACACGGTTACATCTCGGTGCCTAAGGCCACGTACACTGGCGGCAGCAGCTACACGTCGTTCAGTGCCGAGATCACCGCGAGCGTGAACAAGGGCTTCTCGGGCCACACGTTCAACCGCTCGCCGGAGCAGAATGTGGCCGAGTTCACGGCCGCGTGGCCCAAGACCGGTTACACGTCACTCAAGCAGATGCTGGACGCCGCGGTTCCGGGCTGCGGCTACACGAACGCGAACGCTGCGCCCGTGGATGTGAGCAGTCTCAGCGTCATGAAGTACCAGAACGACGAGTACAAGCAAGGCTTCCTCGACTCGCACCACGGCCCGTGCGAGGGCTGGATCGACGGCACCAAGGTCTTCCACGCGGACGACTGCGTCAAGAGCTATCCGGGCTACCCAGCATCCATCCCGGTCAACTACAGCTCATGCAAGGGCACGTGCCGCCTCACCTTCTACTGGCTCGCGGTGCACTCGCAGAAGTGGCAGGTCTACAGTACGTGTCTAGTGCTCACTTGTCCACATTGCTTATCATTGAACTCCTATCTGACTTGTGCTCTCGGTCTCGTGTATCCGCTGTGCAGAGGGCTGCGTGGCGATCAAGAACGGCAGCGGCAGCAGCACCACGGCTGGCGAAGCCGACACCACCAAGACGGGCAGCAACAACAAGGCTGCGACGCCAGCGCCCAAGACCAACAGCAACAACAACAAGGCTGCGCCATCGCCGAACGTCCGCAAGGCTGGCACCAACTCGTACGGCTTCTAATCGAGCTTGCAGTTCGAAAGCTCCGCTCTGAGTAACAGAAACGACGCGAGTCTTTTAAGGATACTAGTTGGGTCTGTTTGAACGCACATAAGCAAAAATAAAGATTTCGCGTTGTGCTTTAGTATGAGTGATAAGTACAAGAGAGGATCCGCTAAGCTAAATTCTGTTAGACTGCGAGCACAGCGGCCAGGGCAGTCATTACCGTGCAAATTGCGAGCGAAACGGCGCTACTGGTGGTCGCAGCAGACGCCACCGTTTTCGCTGCTGGGGTCGGCGCTGGGACCTTCACCACGTCTGCGTCGCCAGCGACAGCGTCCGACGATTTGTTTGCTGTGAGGGAAGCCGCGCCTGTGTCCGAGCCCAAGCCACCTGAAGTTGTGTTCGCAGAACCTGACGTCGCAAGCTGGCTTGGCGGTCCAACGCCCAACGGGTTGTTAATCGGCACGCATTGCTCTATAATTGCAGACAGAGGATCATAGATCAGTCAATCAGAACGAAGGCTCTGAATCGCATGTCAATGGCTCGGCAAGGGGCCATTGACTCACTGTAGATCTGCCACTTGGGTTCGTGGACCGCCAACATGTAGAACGTGATGGTGCACTCGTCCTTGCAGACCGAGTAGTCGATGGGGAAGACGGCCGGGTACGCTGTCGAGTACGCTCGGCAGTCGTCGGTCTGA
>JAASGT010000094.1:0-51151 GCA_023334315.1 Globisporangium alternatum
CTTCTCGCTCCTCTGGCAGAACCGGAACCTCCGCAAGCATCAGCAAGAAGAACCGCCCGACCCTCGAGCCCAGTGGCACCTGATCGACAACCGCCTCCACATCCACCTCCGTCACGCCCTCCATCGCACCATCGCTGCAGACGACACCGAGCTCCGCAACTCGCTCATCCGAATCGTATCCATACTCGCTCAGTCTCCACCCTAGGGTATGCAAGAACCATGACTGTACATGTAGATTAGTATGACGCTGGATAGTCCCCTCTGGCAGAAGAGAAGTCCGGCCAAACTTATAAACAAGTTAGGCACTTTGCTTCCCCCTGGGATCCAGCACGGTAGGCTGGAGCTGGAGTGGAAGTTCATTTCAGGTTGGTGACTTGAGCAGCTTTCTGTCTCTGGTTGTACTAAACACGATTCCGAAGTATCTATCACATCTCAAACCAGTTGCTGTTAATGACGAATATATGCACTTGTATTGAAGAAAAATGCTCACCGATCTCTATCATCAAGTATGCAAACGCCTTACTTCTTGCTGCAAAGTAGTCCGTTAACTGTTCCGCAGAAAATAAGTCCTGCTGCGAACATCGCTATCGCGGCTTTGAGACTCTCAATGATTTGTGGCTTGAAAGCACCGTTTGTACCGATGAAAACTCCAACGGCTGAGCAGCAGTACAGTACTCCGAGAATCACTGCCCACCAGAAGAGAGGAGCCACGATCTTTTTGCACTTCTCTTCGACGCCATGATCCTCCGCGAGAGCAAACGCCAAGATTCCGCTGAGTACCAGGGATCCAATCCCCAAGATAAGGTGGAATGCTTGATCTGCTCAAAACATTCGAGATATAACAGTGTTAGCAACAGCGCTTTGATATAAGTAAGCAAGTGGGCAGGAGCTTACCAGAAAGTGGAGCTTCTCTTTCTGGAGCAGCACCTGGTGGTGGATCGCGTGGAAGAAGAGGAGAACGTTCACGCGGTGAACCACTGTCTGCCGAAGTACCATCTCCAACGTCTGTGCACCTTGAAGGAGGCACTACCGCGATTTGAGGTAGCTGCACGAGAATGTGGATGTCACCATCATCTGCCTTGAACTTAGCTCCAAAGTACTCTTGCACATCGAGGCTGCATGAGGGTGCCATTCGCACACGTCCAGCACTGGTGATTTGCTCGTCCTCGAGCGCACTGCTTTTCAACCATATGTCGCGCTCAGCCTTCGCCAGATACAAATACACGTCAGCTGCGTCGCATGTGCCCCGCAATCTGGGATAGGCGGCAATGGCTTCCTGTAGCTCGAAGACGGTCGCGCTCAGCTTGATCTGCACAGGGAAGATGGTTGGGATCCCCAGCACGGCGCACCACACCGTCGTTCTTCCCCACATGTCTGTTCGTTCTTGTAAGCTGGTGCAAAATTCAGAAGTGGGGATGCACAAAAATCACAGACTACGACATCTGTGCCGTCCGTTGATATAAACGCCATCACTAATTCAGTAAAGCCCCATAAGCGCCAAACTGGTGTCGAAAGCCATCACGGTGTCATAGTTATTATGCGTCTGCTCAAGAGAATGGCGCAGCCGGATCGAAGCAGTAGGCGCTTTCGAGCGCTTGCTGTTCTGTCGTCACGTGAGAATCGAAGCCACGAAGAGCACCGTGGCGACCGCCAGCACTAGGAAGAAGGGCGTCTCGTCCTCGTCCTTAGTCTCCCCTTCACTGTCGACACACGCGTTCCATTTCGATTCCCAACGAACAGATCGGAAGTGTAGATGAACGCCTGTAATTCCTCTTGAGAGAGCTCAAAATTCATCTTGAGTGCGCCTACTCAGCTTTCTCCAGAGACTCAGAGAGCGCAGAGAAGCCTTGAGGGCGAGTCACGAGGTCACTGAGGCTCTGGTGGTCGATGTTGGTGTCATCGGTCAGGACTCAGAGCCACGAACGCCACGTCCTTGCTGCTCTCAGCTAAGGCAAAGCCCAAGTCTGCGGAACGTCAAGTGTAGGAGAACCAACCTCACTCTGCCGAGACATCAGAAGTGAGTGACCGTATTATTCATTTCCAGGTTATGAAATTCATAAAGTTGGTTGTTCAGTCGATGGCTACCTTACTTTGAGGCTTCCATGCACAAATCTGAAGGCACTGTCACACGCATTCGCTGCTCTTCACACACACTCGCACGCTTCAATTTCCTTCCGCGCATCCTCTTGGCGAGTCTTGTCGAGCACGCGAATGGCCTCGTGCCTTCATGGCGAGAGCCTCAGCTAGACGAGCTGTAGCTACGCGAGGTGATCGACTCCCACACCTGTCAAAAGAGCCGACGAGATTTCGCTTCACACATTGCGCTTTTGTTTCTGATTCTGTTGCCACTCTTCGTGGCTGCTCACACTAGAACATACCGTCGTCTTCTGCCGCGTCACGGAGTCTTCTTGAACGATGCTCGTTTCGCAGCAGAAGACGCATATGGTTGTCGTTCTCACTCGTGAGCCTCGCCAAAAAGGTTGTAGTCGTCCTCACTCGCAGCCGCCAGCGCCGCGATCAACGCTTCGGTCTCATCGTAGTCGCTCAGCCGCTCAGGCATCGTCAAATCTGAGCTTGCTGGTTCGTCAATCCTGGCTTCTCGCTGATCTTCTTCAACTCCGAGATGTGTGTTCGTGACTTCCACGTGAGGAGATAGTGGCTTTTCAATCCTTGTTTCTCGTTGATCTCCACCCTCGCTTTGTTGTTGTGCCTCGAGCACTTCCAGATGCAGCGGCTCTTCGTCGATCTTCGACGAGCAGCTAAGGTCAAGTCCACTGAACCCCTCAATACCTTCTCCAGGTGCTGCTGATGTGTTGTCTGGGCGAAAGGTCATCGGGGGCGACATGAACGGGTTGTAGTCCTGTTCGCGCTGGAAGTCGTACGAGTAGTTCATGTCCATCATCCGCTTCGGCTGACGCTTTGCCACCTTGGAAGAGGAACTGGTGGTAGTGGCGGCTGACGCTAGTGTCGCTACTGTACTGTCAGTAAACTGGAAACGGTCGTCACCGGTCGACGACGCAAAGCTGCTCTGCATTGATGCTGGGTACCCACCACCACCATTTTCCATGCTGCTGTGGTACGACGCGAAACTGTGGTTTGAGCTGCTCATCGTATGCATTCCAGTACCACTGGCCGCACTCGTGTGAACAGCGTTCATGCGCTGCACTCGCGAGCGTATCGACGGCTTAAACGCGTCGTACTTTGGGATCGAGTCCATGTCGAGGCACTCGTACTCGCACAAGTTCACAGGACTGTCCGGCTCGTCTCCATCCTCACCATCACCTGCAAAGCTGTCATCACTGCGCAGTCGCTCCAAGTGCACGTGTGAACTACGCGCATTGTCGGCATCCGCATCATACGTCGCCAAGTCCGGGATGCTGCTGTTGCGCGATGACGAGTCGTTCGCTAGGCTTGCGAGACTCGACTCGAGCGAGTATTTGTCCACCGGCGGCTGGTAGTCGCGCGCAAACGGGTTCAGCGAGTCATCATCGTTGTCGTCATCAAAGTTGCCACCACTATCGGCACCAGTCGGGTCCGACTCATCCGTTGAGCTGGTCAGTGGCGTCAACGGCCCATCCAGGATCCGGTCCTCAGTCTCAAAAGCGTCCGTTGTAGGGTCATGGATCCCATAAGTAGTCGTGTCGTCCACTGAAACTGGTGGCAGTCGCATCTCTCTCTTGAGCGACTCGACGCTGTTGCTCATGCTGCCATTAGGTGACGAGTTGGCGTTATTGCTACTGACAATCACGACTGTCTTCGTCCTTGGATTTGTTCGAGAAGCACTGGGAGACGACGGCTTCGTGTTCGTCTTCTTCGTCTGGTTCTTGAGCACCACAGAGGACGCGATGTTGCGCAGGTAGGCGTCCAGTTCGTCCTTGGAGCCCTCACCACCAAGCTTCCCCGTCATGGCATACTCTACCAGTAGTCTACACAAATAACACCACATACAAGTCAGTTCATTAGCTCGCCAGCACAGATAACATGTATGCAATTCATCGATCGTACGAGTTGGCCAGGAGCACGAGCTCGCTGATCTGGTGCAGCCGCTTCTCCATCTTCGAGTTCCAGTCTTCCATCCCAACGACCCAGCGCCCTGTATTTAACAATTCGACATAAGGTCAGTTAACCAACCAGTCGCATACAAAACAACACATATACATGTAGCATACCAGCATCAGCAACGTACGCGAGACTCGATCTGCGTGGCACACAGAAGAAATCAAACGCCATTAGCACCACGCACGTGTCTGCATGTGGACGATACACAGCATAGGACGCACTCGAGCTCGTCGCGGATCTCGTCGCGGTACTCGTAGCAGCGCGCGAAGAGCCGCTCGGTCGTGCTCGTGACCTCCTTCGGCAGGTTCGCGCGCACGCGCTGGAAGAACTTGTCATAGTAAATCACCTAACAGCGGACACAACCAACCAACCCGCGTTCATGCATTAGCACTCCTATCGTAATAGACACACACACAAGCGACGCACCTTCTTCATGAAGGTCGCGAGGTTGTCTTCGAGCCCGAGGATGCCGCTCGCGACGGTCGTGACGGACTTGGAGATGCTCGTGAGCGTCTGCGTGTGGCCGAACCAGCCCGCCATGCTGCTCTGCTGCTAGTGTTTGCTCTGCTGTTGCTGCTCGTAGTAAGCGCTGTGAAGAGAATGCGTGTGCTGACGACTCTCTCGTAGACACGCACACAGAGACGCTTGCTTCTCGCTTGCGGTTCTTCTTGGCGTTTGTTCTCTGTTGCCGCAGCACAAGTTATAGAAGCTAAACAGTACCGTTTTATAGCCTCGAGCTATAAAAAGACTGAGATTCAACTTGAAATCAAAATGCGGACAAATAACATCTCGGATTTAGGTTTTATTTAAACTTTTGTCCGCATTTGTGACTTTTTATGATTTTCAAATTTCTTAATCAAAAGTCCAAATTTCTAATGCATAAATTTTTCGTACAGTCACACCTCCATACAAGGTCAAGCCATTGGATCTGCAGTGTTGTCATTCTCCGTGACTGACCCGCTCGCGCATGTAGAAGTCTCGCTTGCTGCTATAGCTTGACTGCTCGCACGAGAATCCAATCGTGCCTCGGACCTATACGCAGTGGCCACGCTTGACATGGGACGCAGCTGAGCGAGGCTCCACTGCTGTCGCCTCTACATCATTTCACCCACGCAGCCGCTCCGGTGGAAAACGATCAACATGTAACAACAAGCTCCGATGTAGAGAGAGACCATACAGTACTTTATTGCATAATAGAAGTTCCTCTTGTTCTCACATGTCATCATGGTGAACTGGTGAGCCTCACCCACCAGAGCTCCCATTAGAATGCCCAGAAACTCATCGGAGCTGACGAGGTGCGCTTGCTCAGGCGATTGTTTGCATTGAGAGATTTCTTGAACAGCGATGCATGGGAGCGTAAACAGCACGATCGTCCGGCCATAAAGTGACGCGACACTTGCGATGCACTCGGAATCGTGCTGTGTCCGTGGTGATCAAAGCGCATTCGCCATGTTGTAATCTGTAAAGTAACAAAACTGGTGCCTGTCGAAGTTGATTGTGTATTTTACGTTTTATAAGTGATACTCAACTCTCAAATACAGCAAGGGAAACATTTCAGTGCAATTGGCGACAAGTCAAGCTTTCCGCTGGTCTTCAGTCGCTGATGAAGGGAACTGGAACGCGTGCACACAGCGATCAACCTTCCTCAATTCCACGAGCGCATGCAGACAGGCACAGCAGCGTAATGCTGAGCACACACCGAGCGTCACCACGAGAGCAAGCCACCACTGTGGTGGCGCTGGAGTGGAAGGATCAAACAAGGCAAGACGGAGGTCTGAAACCTCTTGAAGGCTTTCGGAAAAGTATGAGCTCCACCTGTCGACCTCACGCGTCTGTACTGCAATGCCACGGCAATTCAAAATTCTCTGCTTACAGCGCCATCCTCCGAGTACCATGGTGAGTGCGCTTCAAAAAGCTCTCGAGAGGCATTCGAAGCGTCAATCAAGTGGCTCTGAGTGTTGCAGCATTGTCCGGAGCTCAATCAGGTTGAACACCTTTCGTACCGTAAGTGGCGTCTGAGACCGCCACCATTCAGCCATTCCAACACGGGAGCACACGACCGATGGATGACTCGTGGAACTCGCCCTCGCAAAAAGGTTGACGCGGGCGGTCCGCAAAGGTGCACGGCTTCCCACCTGCTGTTGAAGTGGTCAACAAGCTGCAAAGTCGTTGACTTTGCACCTTGTGGCGGCGATTCTCTCGCATTGCCTATAACATCTCCACTGCAACCTGGTCTGGCCAGATTCAAAGCTTGGGGCCAGCGTGCAGCTTTACTTGGCTCCAATTCCTCTATAGTATCCATGGCTTGGGATTTGTTTTTGAGACTTGCGCCTGCGGCTTGCTTGTTTGTGTGTCAGGGTCGCCGCGTCGACATCGACTGTCTGGCCTTTCTGTGAAACTGTCCAGCTGGAGAAAGGGAAGGCCGCGCACGAAAGAGATGAGACTCCGCTTTTCACGTTTCTTAAGGTGATATTTCAGGATTTCTAGTTGAAAGCCTCGGATATGTTGAGAGCCAAGACAAGGATCAAATGTGTGAATTTCAACGCGAATGGCTCCACGAGTGAGTGACTTTAAGGGATTTGCATAAGGGTTTCGCCAGCTTGCTTGGCGATCATCGCTCACCGCCTTTCGAGCGCAATGATCGACGATCAGCGAGCACAGTCAGGAAGCACAGCGTAGCAAGAACTTGCACGGGTTCATGGATTTGAAAGTCAAGAAAGCGGATCTGGCGTTGTAGTACACTCCGTTTCGGAGCGTAAACTCGCATTCGCATAGGCGTCAGCTGAGCCATTCACAATTGAGAACATGCGTTTCGTTTTTCAAAGGTGCAATACAGTATCGCTTTACCGCGCGCACGTGGCTCAATCGAGGCGGGTTTGAGCTTTGCAAGCGGCAGTGACGATATCGTTGAGCACGAACAAGTTTACCAGCGGGTTCAAAAGTTTACAACCATTGGTAAATTTCTGAACAATCGAGCCGATGGCCAGCTGGGTTTCATTTCCCATCCAGCTTGTGTGGAGTCTGTGGACAGTATTCTCGCTCGCCACCTGGCGAGCGAGCAAGCGGCTGAGCAACAAAGACGGGAGCCAAACCGCAACTCGTTCAATGATGGTTTGCGTTTTCTCTCATGCACAGAAAGAAAATCTTTAAACGATCGAAAACAACTGCACGCATACTCAGCCAAAGCAAAAATAATAATGGGACACTTCAGCAAACAAGAAAGTGGAAAGTTCAAAAGTCACGAAACTCAGAAAACAACCGCCCTACAAAGCTTCAAATACATGTTTATAATAGATATGCCTTTATATAGTACATGCTAAAATAATTACATGTATACATTCGATGAATTGGCAATCGTAGCATTTCGATACTACCTTTAATCAAATGCGTACTTGATTACACAGGGACACAAAGACTGGCTCTTTGCAATGCAACGACTGCATAGTTTAGGGCAAGCAGTGCAACACACCATGGCGCATGTGGTGCTGTCCATCATCAGCTTCCCACGCGCGCCACCGCATGGCGCCCCATGAACGGAATGGAGACCTAGCAGCAGCAGACGGCGCAAGTCAGTTCGCCTCAGCTGTCGCCTCACTTGTTCTTCTGCGCTTGAGGCACCATTTGCAGGTCCACCGCCGTTCCAAGAGCTCCGTTCAGACCACCCACCGCACGAGCTCATTTAGCAACAAGTCTCCAGTCGCAGGCCAGTCTCTCTTTGATACACAGGTTCAGCTAGCGTCTGCCAGTCTGTCAGTAGTCTACTACTAGGCAGGAATGATGCCGAACCACAAGGAGAGCGCGGGCTTCTTCGCGACGACGTCGACGCGTTCCGAGATGCCCATGCAGCACGAGCAGTTCAACATGCTCGAGGGCCAGATGCCGCGCGAGTCGAGTCTGGACGCGGGCAATAACCGCTTCGTGGCCGGCAACAAGTTCTTCAACTACCAGCAGTTCGGCGCGCTACGCGACGGCGGCGGCGTCAAGCTCTTCACGCGCGCGTACTGCGGCATCCTCTTCGCGACGGCCGGCTCGTCGTTCATCTACGCCATCCTGCGCTACTGCATGCGGCCGACACTCATGAACTTTCTAGAGCGCCAGATCTCCGAGAGTTCGGCCGTGACCGAGTGCCTACTGAGCATCCCAACGTGCCTCAGCCTCTTCATGGGGCTCATCTCGGACATCTACCCGGTTTGCGGCTACCGGCGCAAGTCGTACATGATTGTAGGCACGCTCCTGAGCTTCTGCATGCTCATGGGGCTCGCGATCTTGTCGGCGAGCATCACGCCGAGCGAGGACGCCAAGCACGCGCAGAGCGACTACATCATCTACTACATGGTGCTCATCATGGGCGCGACCTTCGGCACGATGTTCTCCAAGATCGCCACGGACTCGCGCGTGATCGAGCTGTCGCAGCGCGAGCCGCTGACCACGCGCGGCGAACTGCAGATCAACTACCTCATCTTCCGCTCCGGCGTTGAGTGCATCGCCAGCTGGATCACGCTGCTCGTCGTGAGCTTCGACACGCAGAAGAACCAGTACCACTTGGACTTCATCGAGCCCTTCCACGGCTACGCGATCCTGGCATTCCTGAGTCTCGTGCCCGTGCCCTTCGTGCTGCGCAACTGTACGGAGCGGTCCGTGTACCAGGCCGAGGCCGACGCCATGGCCACGATGATCGCGGACGGCGTGATCATGGCCCAGCCGGCCGTGACCAAGGTCAAGGCCATGGACCGCGTGCGCGCGTTCATCCGCATGTGCCAACAGCGCGCCGTGTGGCAGATCGTGCTCTTCCTCACCATCTTACTGGCGTCCACGCGCTTCTACTTTGTGAACGCCAACAAGGCGCTGCGCAAGCTCGCGGCGCTCGACCCGAACATCACGCTGCGCGACGACGCGCTCAAGTACATCGCGACGATCGGCGTGATGATCTGGTGGAAGGTCTCGTGGTCCAACAGCTCGTGGCGCCGGTGCATGTTCCTGGCCGTGAGCGTGCTCGTGGGACTCGAGGTGCTGCGCGCGCTGCTGCTCGTGTACGTGCCGTCAACGCGCGGCCAGCTCGTCTACGACCTGCTCAACTGCCTCATGGGCTTCACGGACGGGCTCATCAACATCTTTTCGTTCATCCCGGCGACCGAGATCGCCGAGAACGGCGCCGAGGGCGCCACGATCGCGCTCTTCCTGTCGTTCCGCAGCATTCTCGCCGTCGCCATGCGCACGATCAGCGAGAAGATCATGACCACGAGTGTAAGCACGAGCCAGGAGGGCAAGCTGACCATGCTGCTCATGATCACGTACGGCGTGCACGCCATCGCGTTCCTCGCCGTACTGCTGCTGCCGCGCCAGAAGCTCGACGCACAGCAGCTGCGCGTCTACGGCGGCTACTCGTCCATGGCCTGCGGCGTGCTCTTCATCATCTACACGCTCTCCTTCAGCTACGCCATGACGCAGAACCTCTCGGCCATGATCTCCATGGCGAACGGCAAGGGCGCATAGGCTCGTAAGCGTGTTGAAGTGGTAGACCAAGCGAAGGTTTGGTTGGTTCGTGTATGAGTGAGTGTGTTGCTGCTGCTGTTTGGAAGTATGTATGAGCCGCTTGATGCTAATAGGAGACAGGATAATGTATGTGCTTTGATCTATTTCGCAACAACCCCACCACAGAGCTCTCCGAGCTTCTTGTCTAACGCCATCCCTTCGTCTTCTAATGCAGAGAGCACTGCTCAGCTCCAGCTCACGTGGATGTCTGTTGTGGTAGTACTCACATGGTTCCTTGTGCCCCTACTGTTCACGATATTGGGCGTCATCTCTCTCAAGCGCTTGTGCTCACGCGATGGCGGTCGAAGGGAATGGCGGCGCCACTTCAATGTTGAGCCGCGCACGCAACTCCTCGAGCGGTGTCTCGAATTCCTCCTCGTAGATCGTGTTCATGAGAAAGTGCGCGTTCTTGGCCGCGCGGTTCGCCCACGGGATGTACACGCGCAGCAGCTGGCGGCGCTCGTCTACAAGCATAACCAACAGCCATTCGCTATCAGTGTTCATATTGTATGCATCATATATATCATGACACACTCACCAGACGTTAAGCGCAATGGACCCACGAAGCCACTGAGCGCGCACACGGGCAGCTTAGTCTGCGCGAGTTCGACGTATTTGAGGATGATCTCGCCAAAGACCGTGGGCGGCAGGCCAAAGAGCACGTGCCAGAAGTCGTGCAGCTCGCGGTAGCGCTGCATCACGTACGCGAGCTCGGCGTCGTCCACGAACTTCACGTACGCTCGTCCGTCCGCTTCGAATCTAATATACGACAATACAGTCACGTTCAACATCATGAAGCTTTAGTGGCACATCACAGCCATAACATCCGGGCTCTATCACCAGAACTCACCCGTGAGCGTCCATGAACTGCGAGTACGCAAAGCCAAACGAGTCCTTCGGTAGCGCGCGCAGGTACTCAATATCGATCTGGTCGCTGCGGATGCTCGGCCGCTCGACGAGAATGCGCGAGCCAGTGGGGTCCGAGCACATCTTCGCATGCACCTGACGCAGCGCGTCTCGTCCTATAGGTCAAAGAAGCCCAGCGAAGCCGCCGTTGCTCACTCAGTCAAGCTGCATACAGACACACACTGCCAACGGAAACACCAGAGCTCACCGGTGACATCGCCAAGCGCCGCCAGCATGTCGCCGCGCTCTGGGTCCACGAACACGGAGAGCGCGGAGGCCACCGAAACGAGGATCTTCTGCGTGGGCGACGTCGGCATGTGCGTCTCGTAGAGCACGCGCTTCTGCGGCAAGCCCGCCGCTGGGCCCAGCACCCGTGCTGCTGCTGGTGCGCTGGTAGCAAATGTCGCGCGCAGCTGTGCATTCGCATTGCGGACAGCGGGCGCCGATGCTGGAGCCATGCGCGCCGAGCGCACGAACGCCATCGCCATCCTCATCTCGTCTCTTCAATTCTCAATTTTCAACTGTGGCAGTCAAAAAGAAATGCGCATATCCTGCATTCTTTTCATTCAATGAAATCGCTTGATCTCTAAAAAGCGCACTCAATTGAATTTTATTGGTCAAAATTCGAGAAACTCATTCAAGCGACCTTCGCGCGACCTCGCTCTTCCCCTCATGCAACATAACTCTGCTGTTTCAACCACCTCACATAAAAAGAAGAAAGTCAAGCTTGAAAAGGCTGAGCGGAAGAGTGAGGTGATGGCGGAGACGCGGCGCGTGTTCGTGCAGCAGGCGACGCTCGTAGGCGCGCAGCAGCTGCAGATGAGCCCCCCGGTGATGGCCTTCGTCGCGCCCGAGGACTCGTGGCTCATGATCGTCAATGAACTCGTCATGGTACGTACATGGTCAAGTAATAACGTGTTGCTTGCTTGCGTTATGGAGTGCGTGCTGTCTGCATGTTGCTGTGTGGGAATAGCTATTGGTGGTGACGTATGCCCCTGTGTGTGTGACCTGTATATGATTGTGTGTGAAAAGTGGGTGGCAGTGCTCTCATTGTGTATTCGTGTGTGCGTGTGCGTGGGGCTTTCCTATCCTATTGACGGCGTGTTGAAGCTCGCAGCTCGTAGCCAGCCATGCCTCACTAGTCGAGTATACACTTGGGACTAATGCTATGTATATGGTGTGTTTCGTATGTAGAGCTGCAATGACGACGAGGTGGAGGTGGAGGACCGCCCCTCGGGCATGCTCGTGGGCTGCCGCATCCTGCACGCCAGCACATTCCAGTTCATCACATCGGCATCGAGTCTGGAAGACGGCAAGCAGTACATCCTATGTCCGAGTCCCGTCGAGTTCGAAGTGATTCTGAGGAAGCACGGGCTGCCCATACCTGAAGGCAGCGGTGTCAGCAGGAGCAACAGCGTCACAGACGACACGGCGTCGACGTCCTCGAACCACTCGTCGGGCTTTGGTGGCCGGCGCTCGGAGCGCGAGTCGATTGCAACATCCGACCAGCTCGAGTCGCTCGAAGAGCTCAGTTACTACTTCGATGGCTCGGGCACATTACGCCACTGCGCGTCAAACCAGGCGGTGTACGAGATCATGAGCGACGAGCGCCGCGCGGGCGAGATCGACGAGATCGTCAAGGCCGCGATCTTCCACATTCAGATGGACATGCTTGCCGACCTCAACTTCAAGCAGGCGCACGTGCCCATCGACCCACGACCCAACGAGCCCAAGGAGGCGCGCTCCAGCGTGTTCCTGTCATCGGACTGGCGCTCGAACAACAACCTGCTGGTCGTGATCAACGGTGGGCGCGGCGTGCAGCCTGGCATCTGGAGCCGCGACTTGCTCATCCAGGAAGGACTTGAGATGGGCTCCATGCTCCCTGTGTTCCGTCGCGCGCGTGAATTGGAATTTGCCGTCGCGGTGCTCAACCCGTTCACGAACAACGTGACCGTGGACAACGAGCTCTTCCCGATCCGCAGTAATTCGTCGCCCGACGAGCACACGCTCTACGTGTGGGACAACATCATCAGTCGCGCGCAGGCCAAGAACGTGTACATCCTCGCGTACTCCTTTGGCGCCAAGCTCGTCACAACGTTGATCCAGAATCGTGAGGCTCAGGTCGTGCAGCGATTGCATGGCATCGTGTTTGCCGAGGGCGCGTACCGCATCGACGCCAACAGCACGTCGCCGCTCGTGGGCAATTTCCTGAAGCAGCGCGCGATTAACTTCAAAGCCGACGCCGAGGTCGCACCGGGGGGCCACATTCCGTCCGCAGAGGGGCAGCTGTCGTGCACGTGTCTTTCAGTGGGGGACTTGGCGGCCGCACCCGGTAGCAGTGGTGGCGCGGCGGCGTTCGACGGCAGCAAGAGCCACAACTCATCGTCCTCATCGTCCTCATCGTCATTGTCCAGGCGCAGCAGCAGTAACAAGGCGCGGACGATCAGCATGTCGCTCGAGACGACGTTCGCGTACTTTGTCGCAGCACGAGACCGTGGCTGCAGTGCGCCTCAGTTCGTACTCGAGTCGTCCAAGTCGGGTACACGATCGTGGTTGGGCAACGTCCGCCAACGACTGGACTCGCTCAAGCCTCGCAAGCATCATCGAGACCGCAGCTCATTGAGCACGTCGTCGTCGTCCGACAGTAGCAACGGGCCAGGGAGTGGCGGACGACGGCCATCGAAGAGCGCCAAGCACTCGCGGCGGTCGGACGCGTCCAACCTGCGCACATCCAACCTGCGCACGTCCTTACTAAGCAGCGGCCGCGGCGGCCGAGCCTACAGCGTACCGGTGACCGTGAGCGACTTTGACCTGATCAAGGTGATCGGCAAGGGCGTGATCGGCAAAGTGTTCCTCGTGCGCAAAGTGGACACGCGTGTGGTGTACGCAATGAAAGTGATCCGCAAGTCGAGTGTTGTGCGCCAGGAGCTCCAGGAGAACATCAAGACGGAGCGGCTCATCCTCGAGGAGATCGACCATCCGTTCATCGCGCGACTGTGTTTTTCCTTTCAGACGAAGGACAAGCTGTACCTCGTGACAGACTACTGCAGCGGCGGCGAGCTGTTTCACCACATGACGGACGTGGGTTTTCCCTACGAACTCTGTCGGTTCTACGCTGCTGAGCTCGTCCTAGCGCTCGAGCACCTACACCGCGTGAAAGTGGCGTATCGCGATTTGAAGCCTGAGAACATTCTGTTGGAGGAGTCAGGCCACCTGCGCATCACGGACTTTGGGCTCTCGAAGCTCAACGTGGTCTCAGACCGCGGCGCGCAGACACTGGCTGGCAGTGCTGAGTACCTCGCGCCCGAGGTATATTCGATGAGCAAGTACGGCTACGCGGTGGACTGGTGGTCGCTCGGCGTGTTCATCTTCGAGATGATCACTGGTGTCCACCCATTTCTGGACGACAACCGCGAAGTGATGGTCAAGAAGATCATGACCCCGGGCGTGATGCAAGGGATCATGCCCCCGGATATGCCGAGTGACGCGGCGTCGCTGCTCTTTGGACTGCTCACGTTCAACCCGCAGGACCGGCTGGGCTCACGCGGCGCGGACGAGATCCGGTCGCACCCGTTCTTCGAGTCCATCACCTGGGACAAGCTGCTGCGCCGCGAGGTCGCGCCACCGTGGAAGCCGCTTGTGAAGGACGAGCTGGACGTGACCAACTTTGACGAAGTGTTCACGAACGAACCGGTGGTGGACAGCGTCGACAACACGCCACAGTCGGTCTTGGATGCTACGTTCGACGACTTCACGTTCGACCCGACGATTTCGTGGCGGCGACGCGGGTCGTCCTATCGAGAGTGAGGGGAGGTGAAGCAAGACTTAACAACAGGAAGGAACGTCGTTGGAATAACTACCCAGAGAGGGAGTCTGAATCCAAGATGCCAAGGGTGCGCCTTTATTGTTTCGCACTGTGTTGTGTCGCGGCGGCCGCGTGTTTGTGCACTGCGTGAAGGGCATCGAAGGCGCGATCTTGCACGAGAGCGAGGACGAAGACGAGATGGAGGACGACAAAGGCACCGCAAAGACGAGAAGGGGGACGACAACAGCAACGAGACGCACAGCATCGACCTGAAGACGACTGCGTGAATGGGATCCTCACTTGAAAAAGGTAATATTACAATTTTGTTTCATCCTCTTCCTTTGCACATTCCTTACACTATGAACTTCGACACCTCTTCCTTTAGCACTCTTCTCGCAGTTAGCAACACGTCGCGAAAGTCCTGGACGATCGGATCTACAGCGCGCTTATCGGCGAAGATGAACAGCTTGCCCGCGCTCTCTAGTGCATGAGCGGACCAGTTCACGGATCCCTGCACGATCGACCGATTGTCGATGATGACTAGCTTGTCGTGCGCCATGAATCGGTCGACGGTATCCACGTACACTTTGACGTTGTCTTCCACCAATTTCTTGATCTGGAATCCGTTGTCTTCCATCTGGGTATGGTCGATGATGACCCGCACTGTCATGTTGGGTTGTCTCGAAGCCGCAAGGACCTCTCCAGCGCATCTGCACAGCGTGAACGAGTACACACAAACATTGAGGGTATGACGCGCACTGCGAATGAAGGTCTCGATTCGACTCATGTTGGCCCGAGATCGATTCGGACCGGGAACAGGAGAACCTCCAGGTGCGTGTTGTGACTGATCTTGTAGATGAGGTGCTCTGTATTGAGCCAACGAAAGATACGCTCGACCCGAGCATCCGCTGCAGCTAGTTGCATCTTCGATTCGTGTTTCAACCCGCGCCTCTTCTCTTCACATTAGATTTCCTTGTCTATAGTTCAGTAATTATGATTGCACATGTCGGATATCGTGATGATCTTGAAGTGTAGCGAAAAGCGAAGGAAGAATGTGAATGCCGCCATGTCCTTCGGCATGTACACTCGGCACAGGCGTCGCTGAGACATCCGCGAGGTGCGTGGCTGACACACCGACCTTCTTTTGTGCCCGCTTCAACGCACGAATCTTGTTCGCTCTCGTAGTCGCTAGCTGCGGACTTTCGGCGAGAGGGACCTCTAACAGACCCGGCTGATGGTTGAGGACGGACGACTGGTACTTTGTTAGCTCGTGTTGATGGTTGAGGATGAGAAGCCTGTGTCCGTTGCACACACCCGCGTATGACACTCAGGTTGCAGGTGTGTGGATTTTTGCAATGGAGGCAACGGGATGGGGAGTGGAGCTCGTTGAAGAATTGGCGGTATTTGTTGGCGAGGTTGCATGTGGTGAGCGAGTGACTGACACACCTGTGGAGACACCAACGTCACAGGTTGGCGGGCGTACGGATAAGGCATTGGATCGAAGTCCTTCCACGTCCACTAAAGCTGGTGCACAGGTAAAGATGTAGAAAGGTGGTGCACGAGTGGAGGCGTGAGCGCTACACGCAGAGACAAGTGAGCTGGTCCTGGCCACGGCAGCGGGCTCCATTGTGGCGTGTTGCTCACGATGTTGAGAGCAAAGCGATTTACGTAATGAAAGTTGAGCTGAGCGCGCACAAAATTGTCTTCGAAACGTGCAAATGTTTGTAAACGCCAAAAAATGATAATGTATTTGGTGAAACAAGACAAATTAAAATGACAAGTATTATATATTTCAAAGCAACATCAGATGAGCAAGTAAAGGTTGACCATAATGACGTGAAGAAGCTCTGAGCTTCCTTAGCGCACGTGACGAGCCGGCAACGCGTCTGGTGCTATGCGCGTGTTGGGAGAAACCAGCACGGAGTGCAGGCGGTTGCACCGTGTCGGTGATGGTATGCTTCGTTGTCATTTGCCATGGAGTTGCGTTGAGTGACAGTGAGCAAAGACTCGTCGTATATCTTGTAAAAAGCGTACCCGTCGTGTAGATCGGGTTCGTTGACCCGGACCCAATCGTAGTGAGCTACCAATTTCATCGCACGTACCTTGCCGTAGTCCGTGTCACGAACACCCCACGCCGGATCGCCGTGGAAGTTGGGATCTAGCGACACATCCATGAACGCCACATGCACAGATGCAGACGACAGCGAACCAAATACACACGGCAGCGACTCAGCAGCCGGCACCTCAGATTGATCTGACTCTGAATCCAAACTATCTGGTGGTGTCTGGATCGTGTCGGCATCGAACAGATACCACCTAGCGTATTTCGCTCTAAACGCGCTTCTCGCTAAACTTGCTCATGCGCTGTTCACGACTGGTCAACAAAGGCAAAATATGGTACTAACTCAACGATTCTTGAAAAACGCAAAGTAAAGTGCGCTTTTTTTGTTTGGACAACGGACATCGCGTCCGTTGAGAAGCCTACTCCATTTGTAATCGGACACGTCAATGTTCGCGTTACGCGGCACAGTACACAGAGTGAGGAAGCGTGCGTGGACACCTCCTCTCAAGGACTCGTGCGTTGCGTGTGTCGCCTGCTTTCTGTAGTGCAACTCGATACGCTGATTGGCTCCCTGAGCACAATCTGAAGGGCCTTAGAACTGAGCCTTTAAAGGCAAAAGTCGAACTGTTTATTTGTATGGGGGAGTACCCCTGTGGAGTTACTTTGGCTATCTTGATGTAACTATAAATGCATACAAATCTAAAGTAGTTTGTAGAGCCAGCGTCCAACGAATGGCTCTGAAACACCCTTTGTAAACTATCCATCTGATTGTTCTAAATGGTTGTTGTTTGTTGTTTCTATCCAATCAGGGAAGCCGTCTGTGACTGACTTCTTCTGGCTACACCGATTGGGTGCGCCTAAGAGCATCCCCAATGACTCACGGTAAACGGTACTTTAGTTCGCTCCTTAAAGTGCAAGCTACCTGCTCCAGCAATTTAATTTCATGATTTTTATGCGTGTTTCCCCCGGTTCATGGTATCCACCTCGGTGCTGGTAGACAGAGCCATACAACCAGCCCATAGATGACGCGAGCGCATTCGCTTTCGTTTTGAGCACCTTTGAGCTGCAATACAACACAATATCATCACAGTGACAGACTCTCGTAGACATAAATCAATGAGAATAGGAGCGTCGAGCTGCTCAGCTGGCTGAAGCTATTGGTCTAACAGCTTGCTCTTGTCTGTCTTGCACAAAAAGCAACAAACCAATGGTCGATTGTCTCAAAATGATCGTCTGCAACGCTAAAACCTCTCAAAAACGTTTACCAAAGCTTTGCCGTTGGCACTGTATGTTGGGCGAATTTGCCGTGTTTCCAGTACAATTTGCCGTTACCGTGAGCCGGTGGGGAAATAAATTACCGCTTTACATTAATTTTTTATCAAATTAGAGAGTAATTTTGTTTAATGTGTCATTTACTATGAATCGCTGAGGATGCTCTAAGTACGCACCTTTGGTTCGGCCTTAAAGCAATTGCGCGTAGTTAATTATCGCAGATATGTTAAGTTGCGGCGGTACAACTTAACGTGTAACGCTCCGTTACACCATTAGAACCATTTCCATTGATGAAATAGCCTATGTATGCGCTCGTACACACAGTGTACCGTGTGCCAAAACGAGAAGTTTTCCTGAAATTGGACTCAAATACAGAAAGAACTTGGATCGCATACACATCAAAAGATCGGTTTACCACATGTCCGCCTGCCATTGGAATGTTAGCAATAGGACATCCAAAGTTCTTCCACACTATGTGTACAGCCGTACACAATGTGTTTTATGGAAATTCGAGGACCTGATGTCCAATCCAAATAATTTCTTCGTTTTTCTGGAAAAAAAACGCCAACCAGAAAAACAACGGCCCATGAAAGTTCTTTCTCGAAACGACACCTGCGATCTTTTGCAGCGGGACCAACACTCTTACAATATGCTGTTGAGAGGTACAAAGACTAACAGGGAGAGTATGTTTTTGGTGGTTTCAAAGTCGCACTTTGATCAGATAATATGCCAGAACATGGTTTCAGAAGGCCGTTTCTGCTGCTGCTGCGATCCCGTCCCCGCACCCACTCACTCGCAGCCGCTCATATAACACTCTGCGACGCCTCCAGCACGCAGCAGCGTCCCGCTTCGCTTCTTCACCACCGTCCAAGCCACGATCAAGGTAACGCACGTGATGACGCGTTATTACATGGCTGCATACTTCCATCATCCTTCCTTCATTCCCGGAAGACGCACCACTGTTCACTCACTCATGATGCTCTGGACGACATGCTAGACGTCCACCAGTCTTCCGCCGACAGCAGCCACGCGTTTACGGGTCGCCCGACGTTCGCGATCACCAGTGTCTGCGGTCCAAGTCCCCGAACCAGCCGCAGCCATCGCCACCAGCGCAGTCGAGAGAACCACACGCTGTGCCGCAAGTGGACGAGCAACCTGCGCGACAACATGAGCTCGTGTCTCAATCTGCGCCGCACTGGCAGCAACAGCTCACCCGACAAGAAAGTCATGCATCCACAGCAACTGGACGATGAAGAAAACAATGGACGCGAAGACGCCGAGAACCAGCCGCAGGACGACAACCAGGAGCCCATGGCATCAGGATCTTCGGCCGCCGGTAGTAGCCCCACGGTCGTATACGAGATCGGCATGCCCTACGACCTCAAGCATGACGTGCACATTCACTACAATTTCAAAGAGGCGCGCTTTGAAGGCGTGCCGGATAACTTTGCCGAGTACCTCGCGTCCACGAGCGGGCTCATGATGACCAACAGCTCTAAGCCAGGCTTCAGTAGCACCAGCGGCTTCGGTAATACCGCAAACTCGCTCACGGCGTCGTTTTCATCCATGACGAGAGCGAGGGTCGCCGCGGGCCAGCGCACGAAGCGCAGCCGCACGGGCAGCAGCTCGACCACGACGACCGCGAACCCCAAGAGCGCGGCGAAGAAGGACGCTGCGGCCATCGGACTGTCATCTCCCAGTGGTGACGTCACGGACCCGAAGCTGCTGTTGAACCAGCACTTCAAGCTGCACTTCCGCCAGGTACCAAGACTCGCTGTGCCCGGGTACGAGGATCGCATCCCAGCCGTGCTCGTGATGCTGCAGGAGCACTTCCTCGTCAAACAGGGCTACTTGCTGCCGCACATTTTTCGCGAGTCGCCCAACAAGGCCGACCGAGACCAGGCCATGCGCGAGATCAACACGGGCACGTTCTCCGGCGCGAGCCACGACGTGCGTGTGCTCGCGGACCTCATCAAGCTCTGGTTCCGCGAGCTGCCCGTGCCGATCTTCCACGAGATCCGCGCCGACCAGATGGAGCAGATCATCAGCGAGGGCCGAAAGAGTGACAACGTGGCCGAGCTCGTCACACAGATGCTCGGGCCTCTGGAGAAGTGCATTGTCATGTGGCTCGCGGACCTGCTCGCTCACGTGGCCGAGTTCCAGGAGCTCAACCACATGGGCGTGGACCAGCTCGCGATCATCATCGCACCCAACCTCGTGCGCATCGAGACGGAGAATCCGATGCTCGCTGTCGCGCTCTCCAAGGCGTCCGTGGATCTCTTCCGGTCCATCCTGCGCGCGAGGTTCGAGGCGCGACGGCAATTACAAGTACCAGAGGGTAATGCTGACGATGTGAGGGCACCGACATTGGTATCAACGCCTACACGAGTATCAGAAGAAGACGCGCAGCAACTGACACTAGCGATCATGGAAGGAGCAGCAGAAGCGCCGCCATTGGGAGCAGCAGTCGAGACGTCTTAGTAAACGTTTTCCACACACACGACGCCCATTTGATACTCTAGTTAGCCAGCCCCCGCGTTGTCATCTATTAGCAACACCTTCAGTTCTTTGAATGTCAAACATTGACATGCCCCTCATATAATAGTATCAACGTGATACCAAATGCTTTGATACTTAAATGGCTCATCTATCAAATCGTGTCTCTATTGCGGTATCCGCGTTCGCTCGTGTCGCTGTCATCATCAAGCACACCTAGTAGTAGTTTATCGTCACGCACCTTGTGCTGCCGCCTCACATGCCGTCTCTCGCATGGCCGCCCTAGTACTCACTTAGTAAAGGTACGGCTGCAACTTGTCGACGCGGATCTCGTCCTGGCAGAGGCTCTCCTCGAGCGCCGTCATCGCATTCAGAAAGTACGTGCGGTCCTCGAGGAACTTGGAGCGCGCGCGCCGGCCCATGCGCTGGCGCTCCTCAATGCTCATGAGCAGTATCTGCTCCACGCCCTGCTCGATCTCAGCCACGGACGCGCGCGCGAGCGGCATAAATAGGTCGCCCTTGGTCTGCCACCACCATGTACGCGGCTGGCCCACGAGCACGCCGCTCTTCTCATCCACGAGCTCGTTCATGGGCGCGACGTTCGTCGTCAGGATCAGTGCGCCCACGCTGCGCGCCTCGTTGATGTAGTGGCCGAAGCCCTCGGTCTCGCTCGGACACAGGTGCAGACCTATCCGGTTCTGCAGCGCGTTCTTGACCGCGAGCGGCTCCGAGCCGCACTTGTAGTCCACGTTAGCGAGCTTCCAGTCGCCATCGGCGCCACCGAAAGTGTCCTCGATCCACGCGCAGATGTCGGCCTTGATCACGCGCAGCACGAGCTTGGGCCACTCCGGGTGTTTCGCCCACGCCTTCACGATCACGCGCGTGTTCTTAAATGGACTGTAGCCTGCTAAATGCAGGAACGAGTTCCAGTCGCGCTCGACTTCAGGCTGGAACACGTCGGGACTCGTGTGCTTGGTGTAGAAGACCGAGTACGAAAGCTGGTGGCGCTTGCGGTACTCGAGCACTTTCTTGAGACCGATGCGATTCTTCACGATCATGACGCCCACCGTCGGGTTCGCGAGCTCGTGGCGATCGAAAAACTCGACGTTCTGCATCATCCAGATCGCCTTGTCCTTGGGCGCATTGTGGAACGGGTAGTACTTCTTGTCGACTGGGTGGCGCTCGAGGTAAATGTCGATCACGGACGGCGGCATCGTCAGGCGCTCTTTCGTGGACGAGTAAATCGGCCGGCTCGACGGCAGCGCGTTCAGGTACAATTCAAAGTCTACGAGCACACCAGGGCTGTCGGACGGCGTCACGAGGTTGATGCAGTACACCGAGTTGGACTTGAGCTCCTCAAGTCCCTGGCCGAGCGCCTGCAGGAAGAAGCCCTGGGAGATCGCCACCTCGCCGCCGTCTTTCTTCTTCTTTGCGGCAATGGCAGCGGCGTCCTTATCATTCGCGTGGGCTTGCTCATTTTGCTGCTTGCCTTTGCCGCGGATCTTGGGCGTCGGCGTGGCCTTGAGCGCCTTGACCTTGAGCTCAAAGGCGTCGAGCTCTTGTTGCTTCTTGGCGTCCTCGGCCTGGCGCTCGATGTCCTTGGGTGAGAGGTAGAGCGACTGGTAGAAGAGCCGCATGGGCGGCGCGAGCTCGGCACTCGTGACGCCTAGCAGACTCTTGGACGCGAGCGCCGTGGCGTTGCAGAACTCGGCGTGCAGCTGGATCTCGGGCAGGAACGCGAAGAAGAGCAGCTGCACGAGGCTCACGATGAGTAGCAGCAGCAGCACGCACGCGCGCAGCAGGTACGCCGGGCGACTCGAGAGCTCGGCCATCGTGCTGTGTGTATAATATGTATGGAGAGGAGGAGGATGTACGGGTGCGTCTAATAGAGGGGCGGACGCAGCAAGTTGGTCATCCAGAGCGCTCCACGACACCTGCTTTGGCTTCCTTCCCTCACACTGAATGCACTAAATTGCGTCGCCCAATTGGGGGTTTACCGCGCATTTGGGACGATTCTAACAATAGTATACAAATAGAAAGGTAAAAAGTGGAATTTATGACATGGATGTTAGAGATAAGACAGCTGGATGTTAGACCAGATGCTGCATTAACTGTTAGAGGGGGTTAGCTCGCGTGAGATAATGTTAGAAGCCTTTCCTAGAAAAGAGGGGAAAACTGGTAACATTTCAGCGAACACGTTAAAGAATCGAAGCGGCGGGGGCACTCACACATGGCGACAGCGCAGCAGCGATCAGCAGCGGCTCGGAAGCCATGGCCGCTTCTCTTACCACTGCGACTGCTGTTCCTTGGCATTGTGCTGCTGTGCGTCTCTTCTCTCGCCCCACCTGCGAGCGCAGAGTACGTCGGCGCGGCGTCACTCAGCGGCGCGCGCTGCCGGATCTTCGTGCACGCGACCCACGCGCAGACGCGTTTCGTGCTCGTGGAGAGCTACGCTGACCAGGATGGCGTCGAGATCTTCGACGGCTTCCCGGTCGTAGAGCCGGGGCTGAGTGCGATCCCGCTCGAGGACGTGTACAAGAAGCTGCGGTCGTCGTTCCTCAAGATCCAGGAGTTCCTGCTGGCGCGCGAGAAGCCGCTGGCCATCGAGCCGCGCCACTGCCACACGCACCTGGTGACATCGGGCCCCGCGATGCGCGCGCTTGAGAAGACCCAGCTGGATGCGATCTACGCGCGCATCCACCAGGACACCATCGAGGACGCGCAGTTCCCATTCCTGCTCGCGCGCGACGACCTGCGCACGATCCCAGCGGATCTCCAGAGCTATTTTCTCATCATTGGCGTGAACTTCCTGGACGGGAAGGTCGCAGCAGCACTCAGTCCTGGTAAGGAAGAGCTCTTTGGTTTGTTCACGTTCAATGAGTACTCGGCCGAGATGGTGTTCGACAGCCTGGAGCGGTGGCGGCGTACGAAGCGACAGAAGCAGACGCACATTTCACTGAACATCAGTGATTTCTTCAGTCGCGAGTACGCGGGCCACGGGCGCAATGCGATCAGCGAGGCGGTGAACAAGGAGCTGCGTGAGATACAGGTAGGCAGCGACGTGCTGCAGCACCCATGCTTCTTCAAGGGCTACGTTGGTGAAGATCCTGGCAAGCAGAGCCAGATGCCCATCAAGGGCACGGGCAACGCGCAAAAGTGCATTAAGCAGATCCAAATGAACGTCAACAAGGACAACGCCGCATGTCCAGAGGGCAATTTCTGTGCGCTGAACGGACTCGCGCAGCCCAAGCCGCTGGGCACGTTCTACGGTGCCGGGCTCTTCCGTACGGTCGTCGTGTACACGAACAAGGTGCTGCAGATGCGGCAGTCGGAGGATATGACGGTACAGTCGCTCGAGCTGCCGACGCCCACGCTTGCGGCATTGCGCGTTGCCGCCGACACGCTCTGCGCGCTCCCATATTCGTACGTGCAGAGCTCAAAAGTCGCGTATGGCGAACAGAAGGATGGCGAGAAGACCGCGTGTCTCGACCTGTGCTACGCGATCGTGCTGCTTAAGCAGTTTGGCATTGCCGAGGACCTCGAGCGCGTGCATTTCGTGAGCCAATACGAGAGATCGCCCATGTCGAGCGTAAAGCTTAATGCGCCCGAGGAACAGGCGACGTGGCTCACAGGCGCATTCCTATACCTCGAGGCGATCCAACAGCGCAAGGCCTTTGCCGTCGAAGCGGAGATTCTCGCAGTGCAGGTGGACGAAGGTGTGCCCATCGGCTTCAACCTGAGCATGCTGCTCTTCGTCGTCGCCGTGGGCTTTCTGTTCTGGACCACGGGCGCGCGGAGGTCCTCGTCGCTGCGGAAGAAAAGCGGCTACCAGCGCGTGGTGAACGGCGTCTCGGGTAAAGCGAAGCAGCAGCAGCACTCGACACAGGCGATCCTCTTCATCGACGACGCGAGCGAGTAGATACCGAAGGTGTGTGAAAATGACTGAACTGACTACCGATAAAAATCAATCCAGTGACTTGCGCTCTCGTGGGTGTTGTCATCAGCTTGGTTTGGAGTAGATCAGACGAAGGGTGGAACGAAGGAAGGGTGGTGAGCCATGTCGCGCCTTTCTTCCCTTCGATGACGTTGCGAAGATGTTGGGTCCGAGACGCGCTTGCTTCTTGCTTGTGTCACTGTTGCAATGCAGCTGTGAAGATACATGGCGCGCGTTGAACACTCCGCACGCGCATGAGCAAAGCTTGTGCACTGCTCTCGATTGCTTCTTTCGGAGGTCGCACAAAGCACCAACTGATTAAACGTAAACGTGCATGAACCTTGTTTGCAACAAGTGGTCGCGTGTACCTTGTTTGGCGCAAGTACTACGCTTGCAAGCTGCCGTCCGAATTGCAATTGTTGGGACATTCTCACATATCCCTATCCCTTTGTGGGGTACAATGCGTATTTGACCAATTGAAGCTTGCCAAATTGTACCCCATCGTAACCAACCGTTGTTCTGGCAACGGTTGGTTACGATGGGGTACACAACGACTTCAAGTTTGCAGCTTCAAGATGCACTATATTCCATTTCAAGATGGTAAATTGTGTTATGTTTTAATATACTTATGTCAAATACTGAACTAGATTTTCTACACTTGATGATGAGGAAGAATGCTACGCGCTTCATTTCTCTGCGGTGGCAAATGCGCTTCTCACTTTGAAGTCGCTCACATAGCAATCTCCGATACAAAGAGAAGCAGATCAGCAGCCAACACCACTCGACAACAAGCAACGAGAATGGCGAACCGCAGCACGAACGCGCAGGAACTGGCCGAGAACATCCTGTCGCTCTACGACGTGAGCGTCTCGAGCGACGACGTGATCGCCAAGTACTATCTGCCGGACGCCGTGTTCACGGACCCAATGCTCACGGTCACGGGCGTCGAGAACATCCAGGCGCAGTTCCGCGCGCTGCCCAAGTTCATCAAGTCGTCCAAGGCGACGCTCGTGCGCGGCTCCATGGCCGGTTCAGCCGTGCTTACGATCGACAGCTCGGTCGTGTACCGCCTCAAGCCCCTCCCGAGCCTCATGAAGGTCACGATGCGCCAGTTCACGGTCATTGAGCTCAAGAACTCGAAAGTGGCGTCGCACACGGACCACTGGGACTTCTACAGCGTGCTCTCCAACATCCCGTTCGTCGCGTTCTTCTACGCCAAGATGCGTCCGATGTTCGGTTCCGCGAGCTCCGCTGTGCTCAAACGGCTTCTACCGCCGCAGACCTCGACGCGCTCTCTCACCGCGTCGCCCGCGTACGCAAAGAGCAGCAACGGCAACGGCGTCTCGACGGCCGTAGCTACCCAGTAAGCGATTGATTTGATGCAAATAAGCGTGTGTGTGTGCAGTAGCAGAGCTGGCGATGCTTAACGGGTATGGGTGCAAGGGCTGTGAGCGACAGCAGCCCTGTGAGCGCATGCACAAGCGCAATATTTTTGTTTGTTTTTTAGTTTCTTTTAGTGAACGACTGATGATGACGGCAGAACGGAAGAGAGTTCATGCTCCTGTTCAATAGCATCCATCATGTTCATACACTTTCTCTTTGGGTTTCATACTAATTCTTCTTATGCACAGACAGCCCAGCTCTTTGCAAAAGCTGCCTCTTTACCTAATTTCTGTGTGCTTTGATGGACTGATCTATCTTCCTATGCCACCTCATACTGGTCCTTAGTGGTGTGGCAAGCCCAGGCCTGCGAACGGGTCTCTGCCTCCAGCAGGCTGCCCGTTCGGGCGCGCGTAGCCAGCAGCTCCGATCCCGTGACTGTTGGCGTTCGGGTCCATGAACGTGCTGATGCTCGCCGCCGGGTTCGCGCCGTAGCCCATCATCATGTGCGGCTGCTGCTGTGGCATGCCACCGTACTGTGGCTGCTGCTGTGGCTGTTGGTACCCTCCGTTCATGCCCATGACTGGTGGACCTCTCGCCATGTTCATGCCCATGTGTGGCTGCTGCTGGTAGCCTCCTCCGTTGGGGCCGTATGCGAGGTTTGGACCAGCGAGCGCGTCAAAAGCGCTGAAGTTCTTTGATGGAGCTGGTCCCGATGCGAGTGCCGAAGCTGGAGCTGCGCCGAACTGTCCAAAGCCGTTCTGCTGAGACACCGGCGTAGGCTGGAGCAGGTTCGTGGGGCCGGCGCTGGAGCCAAACGGATCGAAGCTCACTGGCTGCACCGGAGCTGGCGTTGGCGCCGCGAACACTGGAGCCTGCGAGCTGGAGCCGAAAGGATCAAACGATTGCACCGGGGTGGCAGCTGGAGCTGCTGGAGGAGCTGCGCTGAAGGCTGCAAAGTCAGCAAAGCCGTTGCTCGAGCTCGTCAAAGCCACTGGCGCTGGGGCGCTGGCAAACGCACCCCAGCCGTCGGAGCCAGGAGACGTCGACGCTGCCGCTGGATTCGCATTGCCATTGGACCACTGTGGGGTGGAGAATGCGTCAAACGAGGCTGCCTGTGGCTGCGAGGAAGGTGCCTGGGGAGCAGCGAAATCGAGCAAGTTGGCTGCTTGGTAGCAACACAAGCGAGACACAGGTTAAAACGTCAAACGCAAGAGTCAGACGTCGTTCCAATGGACAAATACACACTCACCGCTTGCAGGTGCCTGACTACGTCGCTGGCCGGACGAGCTGTCCTGGCGAGCGACTGGCTGGCTCGACGAGCTGCCACCACTAGCACTCGCTGCGGCTGGGTTCTCGTCGTAGAACGCACGGTCGTTGTAGACGCGGTTGATGAACTTCTTGAAGTAGTCCACGTGGTCCTTGTCCGTGGGCTTGCGCATCTGAGACTCGTCCCACCGACCGAGCCACACGCGCTTCGCAGCCGCGTTGCCACCGCCGTTCTCGTCCCGCAACGCGTCGACTTCCTCTTTGCTCCAGTTGGACATGGACACGCTCTGTGTATCATTTAATTCATCAATGGCAAAAGCGTCAGCACAGATGTCCAGCAACATGCACACAAGCGCACGCGTGATTAAGGTGACACGCATAGGCAGCACACGCACCTTAACGCGCTGCGAGAAGCTCTGGTGCGCGCTCTTGCAGTTGGAGCAGACAAAGGTCCGGAACTTCTCGCAGATGTTGCCGTGGCCGAACTTGTTGTACGCGTCGCAGTTGACGCAGTACTTGTTCGCCTCAATCTTCTTCACGGCATTGAGCTCGGCTTCCGCAGACATGGTGGTGGCGATGCGGCAGGTACGAGGAGCTACAGGCGCTGCTGGTGGTGGCTGTGACTTGCAGACGTCACGGGGCTACGAGAGCGCGCGCGGGGGCAGGAGGCGAAGCTGGAAATGGAGACGCGCGTTGGCGACGACGGCCACGCACGTGAGCTCAGAATGGAGGGAGCGCTAATGATAGAAACTTAGCAGGGGGAGCTATTTTTAGGACGGACCGGCTTTTTCCCATTAATGTAGGTCTTTGAGCCTACTGTGAGAAGGTTTTAGCTGCCGCTTGTGATTGGGTGAAAATCACAGTTCTATTTTTCGCCGTCCATCAAAGTGACTATAATAGCATCGGAATGTTGTGGCATGTTTTGTAGGAGAAAATCGAATTTTAAAGCTGAGAAGTTTTGTCACTCGATTGAAACGGCGAGTGACAATGGTCAACTGAAGTTGGACATCATGCCATTCATGGCGGCAGGAGTCTCGATGGGTCTCTGCCCCTGCTGCTCTTGCGCAACCTGACCAGGCGGCTTCTATGAGCTCATAGCACACCACATCTTGTTGGCAAAAAACTCTAGTTCATATCGAATGAGAGACTGCGGACGGCGTAAGGAAACGTCGACTCACACGCGGAACCAGAGTCGTCGTTCATCATAAGTTCATCCTCACGCGTACTCGCAAATGACGCCTTACAACAAATATACTCAAAGCTCACTCACACGAGCCGAATGACGATTCGCGACTGCGGGAGCGCGTGGCCCGGCGCCTTGAAGTCCACGCGGATGCACGCGCTCGCCGCGAGAAAGCACTGCGCCTCCGACACGCTCAGCGCGGTGCCAGCGGCGTCGCAGTACAGGATCGACGTGCACTGGTCGAGCCGCGTCGTGCCGTTCCACACGCTGAAGACCTCTTGGAAGGTGGCGTCCGCCTTTGTCGTGTGCTGCAGGTCGACGTTGATCTGGTACACGCCGTCCTGCAGGATCTGGATCCCGTCGTTCACGATCGCAAAGTGGCTGTCCGCGGCCGGCGGTTGCTGCTGGACGAGCTCCCAGTTTAGGGTCCCAGAGCGTACAGCGCTGAGTGCCTTGGCCAAGATGCGGATCAGCGGCTGGACAGATGATGGCTGTGGCGGTTGTGGTGAAGATTTTGGGGACGAGACGACTGGTTGAGCTGATGTGACTGGAGGTTGACGTGCGTTTGGGCTGGAACTTGCTGGCTCGCGCGTCATGTCATCTAAAAGAGCTGCTGTAAGCACCACCACTTCATTTGTCCTGGAACTGTCTGCGCTTGCAACACCACGGACTGCCGCTTTGACTGGGCGCCGCGATGCTACTGCTGGGCTCCCTCTTGGTGTCTTCACTGCCGCAACCTTCACCGGCGCTGTCGACGAGTCACTGACTGCTGGCTCGTCGGCCTTGTTCTGTTTCGACTCTCCGTCTCGTGCATTGCTGAGCTCACCTTCTCCTGCTGTCACTCGAAGCATTCCGGACGCAATCGGTGCATTCTTTAGAGAGTGGCGTTCTTTGAAACTGTGCAGCCAGCCGTTCGAGAGCTTGAGCTTGTCGTGCGCGATGCCGTGCTTGGCGCGAAGCTCCACCGCCTTCCGCGCGAGCAAGTCGGTCGTGAGCGGCATTTGCCCCTGCGTAGATTCACGCGTTCCAGCGTCAGACTGCTGACACGCGTGGTAGAACGCGAGTAGCTCTTTCTCGAACTCGGGGAACTTGACGCGCCGCGGTTTCTTCTTGTGCAGACTGCCCGCGAACGCGTCGTTGGCCGCCTGCGAGATGCGGTAGAGCGTGGAGCGGCTGACGTTGATCTGGAACTCGGCGCGCACCCAGTCCGCGACCTCAAAGTGCGTTAGCTGCGGTTGCGCGCTCCAGTACTCGCGCAGCCGCAGCTTCTGCTCGTTCGTGAGGAACGCCCGCATCGGACCCATTATGTTGCTCTGGCGATGTGTGTGAATTATGGCGGCAACACAACCCGTTCATACTCGTCAGCTCTACAGTCATGTTGATCAAAAGTTCGCACCACATAATAGCGCATTTATCCACCTTTCGTATTTCCCATTTTTTGTTTATAAAAAACATATATATAAACAGTAGGAGTTATGATTGTGCGTATTTAAGACATAGGTATGTTAGATATACTTTACTGTACTGTTTGTTCCCCTCCTGTCGATTTAGTCCTGCACAGGTCGACTTACATTTTGAATTCGCGCGGGCGTCATCAACACAGGCAACGTCAGTATGGAACGGCGCGGCGTGGGCAAGCGCCTGACCGACGGCCAGCGCGTGGAGATCATCAAGCTCTTCGACAGCGGCGCAGCCGTGACGGAGGCCGACATCGCGCGCCGCTACGGCGTGTCGCGCTCGGCGATCTGGCGGCTGCGACGCTCGAGTACGCACATCATGGAGCGCTACCAGGAGGGCGACATCGAGTCCCGCGACGAGCGCCGCCGCGGTTCGCTTGGCAGCTCGAGCCGCCAGTTCGCCATGGACCCTGTAGGTGCAAGTACCCCGGTAGTGACCCGAGCCGCAGCAGTGGCGCCTGCCACCGCCAACTTGGAGGCTGACGAGAGCGAGTCGATGAGTGTGAGTGTCGATGCACTGACGGCGATGACCCCAGGGCTGACGACAGCGATGCTGACAACAAACAACGGACACATCGCCAGTAACAATATGGGAGGTGGCGGTGGCATGATGCTCGGAATAATGGACCAAGGCGCTGGGCCGCACCACGTCGTCGGGACTGGAGGAACGCTCGGCGGTGGGAACGTGAACGTGGCCACAAATGTTGCTGCTGCTGGTCCTGGTGCACGAGCGCGACTCAAGCCGAACGCTGGTGCTGCTAGTGGTGCTGCTAGTGGTGCTGCTCCACCTGTTGCTGTGGGTAATGACGCTCGAGCTTTTTCGATCTCATCGTCGGCAAGGGAGGCTGAGCTGACGCCTGGCGCAGTCGTTGCCACTGCCCCTGAGCCAGCGCTGCCACTCATTTACATGTCCGCGAAGGCGATCAGCAGTGTGCAGTCGCCAGGTGTGATCAACTGGGAGCGCCTCAACGGCTACGACGACGCCAATTATTTTTTGATCGTGAACGACGGCATCTCGGTTGTGAACGAGGGCACGTACCAGATCAACATCGACCTCGAGCACTCGCAGCCGCGCCAGAACTACAAGTTCGTCTTCAAGGTCTGGAACGGCAAGAAGCTCATCGGCCAGTGCGGGTGTCCGCTGCGCACGAAGAAGGAGATCTCGCTGAGCGTGCTCGAGATGCGCTGCAAGCTGCAGTCGCACGCGCGGCTACGCGTCGAGTTCCTCGCGGCGGGCTTCGCGTTCCACGAGAGCCGCATCGTCATTCGACTCGTGCAGTAAGTAAAACTCAAGCGTCGACCGCGCATCTTGTTCGTCCGTCTGTCCAGCAAGAGCAAGGTATGAAACAAATGGACGCTGTCTGGTAAGATATAGGACCGAGTTCTATAGCACTGCACAGCACCCGTCGATGTATACACCCATTTTTGACATGAGCAGCTCTCGCTTCCCAGCAGGACCATCCATCACCTGCCTTCTTCAAGCGCATCGAGTCCCTGAAGACAGACGGCAGTCAGTCAACGAGTGAACCCGTGCTCGATAGCATGGGTGTGCGGATATTTTGAGGTGGGCCACACGAGCACATCACTTTCGAGCGCATCATCCGCATGGATTCACTTTCGGATTCGCCCACTCACTCACTCACACATCGAGAAGAAGCAAAAAAGCGCATCGCGTTGCGCTGAACATCGGCGGGTGGCCGCAGCCCATCGAATACGACACTCCGTCAATCATGAACTTCCACGTCGTGCATCCCCGTGTGCAGTACGCCGCCGAGCGCAATGCGTTTGCGCACCTGCCAGTCACCTACGGGGCCTTCCTGAGCGACATCATGGGGCCGCTGTCTGCGCACGCCTCGTTCGCGACGACGGCAACGAGCCATCTCGTACCCACTCTGCGTCTACGCATCGAGCTCCATCACGCGAATCGGCAGCTTGATTACGCCGATACGCCGGCGAAGCTGCTGCGCGCATTTGCACAGCTCGCAGACTGTGCGCGCTGCATTGGCACAGCACCCCAGCAGCACAGAACAACGTTCTGGCTGCTCGTGCACCGAAGCCTCAAGCCCACCGGCGCGTCGTACAAGTATGCCAATAGATCGAACCCAGAGATCGACGTGCGGTTGCTCGAGAAGGCGGGCTATCCGCAGTTCTGCGTTGAGATTGAGCAAACGCACTGGCAGCCCTTGAGCGACGGCACAGTCGATGTGCTTGTGGAGATCCTCACGAGCTCGCGAGCTTTGTTTGCAACGGAAAGCGTGAGCTACACGGCGAAGCCAGCGTCGCTGCTCGAGAGCGTGAACCTGCGCTTCAAGTACTGCGAGTTGTCAGCCAACTGTCTGCGGTTGCTGCAGCGGAGTTTGGATCATGTTGCGTCACTTGCGCTCTCGCTGCGCACGAGACTCAACTTGCTGGCGCTGGATAGCCACACATTGACACATGAGCACTTTACAGTGCTCGCAGGTATGATGTTGAAGAACCACGACGTGTACGGTATCCGGGAGCTGGATCTGGAGCAAACGCTGACAAACGCTACCAAGGCTGCAGATGCCTTCGAGGCCCTGCTTCAAGCGATCTTCCGCTCGCCGGTAGCAACTCAGCCTATCGCCAAGGAGAAGAAGAAGTCCAAGGGACTGCGGCGCGTCACGCTCAGACACAATCCGCTGAGTGTGCGCCACTTCGCAGTGATCTGTTCGGCGCTTCGGTACGGATGCGTCATCGAAGAGCTCTCACTGGCGGAGACGATGCACGACAACGACTTGACAACCGCGGAGCGACAAGAGTGCTGGCGCTGGCTAGCATTCGGGCTGTTCTACCCGCGGTCAGGAAATCTGCGAACGCGTGCAGCGCCTCTGCAGTTCTTGCTTCGTAAACTCGACTTGTCGGGGCTCATTCGCAATGAGACCGATATGGACGCATTCGCAGAAGCGCTTGCGCACCCTTTGATGATCGCGCTCGCCAGTCAGGAGAATCACGAGCTGCAGTTCCTTTCATCATTCAGTCAACTAAGTATTTGCTCCCTAAAGCCAGGGTCGACGATCCGCCAAGTCGCTGATTCACAAGCAGCCGTGATCCTCACGTTGGATGGTGGGTCAGAGGACAATGGCGGCAGTGACGCACACGAGTTCGAGGCACTTTGCGCGACGCAGTGTGGTTGGATCGGCGTCGTCGTTCCTGCGTTCGGCTTAGGGTGGGTGCCTGCAACGCAGATTTCCGAGACGGTGGTTGCATCAACAGGACACTTGTTCCCCTCTAGACCGTACTACGACCTGAGCGTGAGCTCTGTCGCTGTTGACATCGACACGACCACTACCGAGGCCTCTTTGAAACCGTTCATCGACAGCGTTGGCCCACAGCTCACGTCACTGAACCTGAGCCACAAGAGGTTCACGTCCCACGATCTGTCGACCCTCACAACGATCTCTACGCGATGTGTGAATCTCCAGAAACTCGTTCTCGACAACTGCAAGTTCGATGCGCTGGCTACGTACGAGCTTGTCACCTTGCTGCAGAATGACACACCACTGACGCGCCACTTGAAGTGCTTGAGCTTGAACGGAGCCAAGTTTGAGGCACAAGACTTCAACATGACCGAGCGGGTCTGTTTGATGCTTGGCGACTGCACAAAGCTCCCAAACCTGACAAAGTTGCACTTCAATGTGAGCGCGTGCACCCAGCACGCCATCTCCGTCTTATACCGAGTGCTGCCCGCGAGGACGCGCCTCACGCTTCTCGAGCTCCAAGTACCAAAGATGGCGAGCGCCTGTCCGTCCAGCAGTCTGACGTTTTCCCCCACAGACTTTGTAGCGTTCGTCTCGCCGCGACTGTTTGACTGGAAGTGCCACAACGAGCTCGTTCATTTGCGATTGAGCGCGCGGAAGAAAGCTGCATTCTTGAGCGTCGTGCTGAATCAGCAGGACGAGAGCTCGAGGCGGGTGCGCGCGTTCGCAGCGCTCGATGTCGTGCTGCTGCGGATCATCTTGGAGTTCTTGAGCAGGGGCTACCAGTACAGACAGCTCGTCTGGAGATCGCGAATGCCCAGGAGCCAGCAGAGCGGCATATGGTGACGATCCACAGTAGCAAGCACCGCTAGCATAGCCTCGCATAAGACAGTGACCGTGAGAGACCAATAGAAAGCCGTAAGAGAACTCACAGTGTTGTTGAGACTGCCGCATTTGTGCTGACACCTGAAAAGCGATGGCATACGCTGAAGACTGGGTCACAGGGCTGAGGACAGATGCAACACGGCACGAATGAAAGAAGAAGCGACGATGGAGCGACACAGCATCCTGGAGAATGCGTGAAGACGTGATCGTGCCGAGAAGAGTTCTCGACTCGTCTCCACGCATCAAGGACGCTGTGTATTGTCCAGATCACCAACAAGAGCGTCAGAGCGGCACGACCACTTCCAGACTCGCAGTGCCCAAGCTGTCAACACCTCAAAGTCTTCCGCCATTTCCAGTCGAGCAGCCAGCAAGTCACACGAATCGGTCAGTACGTACGTTGCTCCATACGCTCCCATGTATTCTCAGCTGCTGATCGTATGTGCGACTAGTTTTACATGTGTGCCTCTGTTGGTCAGGACAGCGACCCGAGGTTCAGTTCGAGCAAACACTCAACCACTCCAGCCACTGTTCAGTCATCACTTCAAGAATACCATTCAAAAGCTGGTTCACATGCGGATCTCGGCCCTCGCCCCCACTGCAGACCTCGTCCCGCGGTCTCTAGACGCTGCAAGTGTGCGAGGGCCGCTACCAGCAGCAACGGGACGACTTCGAGCCAAGTCGCTGCAAGTCGCTCTCTCACCACGTAAGTTCCGCTGGGCGTGGCTCCTTCTCCTGGTCTTCCACGTATGCGACTGCGACGCTCGGGATCTCGTGGCTCTACTTCTTCATCTCGGACCCAAACGAGGCGTACAAGTACAACTCGATGCAGATTTCCGTCACGTCGCAGCGGAGGTCGGGGATTTCGTTCGCGGTGATCGCTGCAGCGCACGGCGTCGTGATCCTGCGGATGGTGTACTACTCACTGCGCCATAAGCGTCTTCTCTTCCGGAAACCAGTCGAGAGACGCGCGTCAGAGTTTCAAACGAGCCAATTCGTACAAAGCAAGGTTGTCCAAGCCCTCCTCGCGCTGTGGCGTCCCTGGGACACAGTCTATGGCCGCAATGGGTACTTCGGGCTCAACGGCTCGCATTTTGACACGGGCTTTGAAGTGCGCGAGGCGTTCGAGATCCTGATACAGACGTACTAGGCCATGAACTTGAGCCGATCCGTGCCGAAGCGCTGGATCAACTCGCTCGCAGTCACGGCGACCGTGCTCAACTGCGGCGTGGCCCCGCTCGCGCACGTGATCTTCCGTGGGAGGGCTCGAAAACTCCCTCGTCGGCTCGTTTGTCGCGTCGCCGATATGCTCCTGGACTCGTGCTGCTCGCTGGTGATCCCATTCTGCGTCTTCTACCCGTACTGGCGCGCCTACGACCTTGCAAGTCACGGTTTCCCATCCGAGCTGTACTTTGACGAGGTCTGGTTCGTGAATGCGATTGCGGAAGGCCGGCAGATCCTCATCACGTCCGTGGCCGACTACATCTCGACATTGGTGCCGCACGTGAGCACCTTGTCATGCCTGATCACGATCGGGAGCTTGCTGCAAAGCCAAGCTCAAGATGAAGAATCGAAAGACGTACAGACTGGTACTCACACAAACAATGATCGAGGCGTGTCGGCTTCGGATCCAGGGTTGCCAAAGCGACAACAGAGCAGAAGTCGGAAGACCCGTTTCCTGGTCCACGCGGTGTCCCTGGGGTGGGGAGCGTCTGTTGCGGGCGTGCACCTCTACGCGTAATACAACGGCTGGGACGTGACGCCCGGCTGCAAGCTGCACGTCAACGCGTGGTTCACGACAACGTACCCGTGCTCCGTCATGGAGGTGAACTGCTACCGACGACAGCAAATGCCTGGTGGCAGTGACGAAATCAGGGTCGCGCTCCAGGATCTCGAGCGATTCTCACTGCGGACGCTGACCATCACGCACTACCCCGCGCTGCACATGCCGCCTGTGATCCAGGAGTTCGCGCAACTTGGCGGCATTGAGATCTTCAACTGCTCGATCGCGAGCTGGGGGATGGAAACGGCCGTGCGCGAGGAGTTCAACAGCAAGCTCTCATACGCGTTCATCATGTTCAGCAACGTGAATGGCATCTCCGAAGCGCTGCTGTATCGAGAACTCCCGACAGGTTTCTCACATCTCGTCTTCTACCAGACGAACCTCACTGCTATCCCCGACGACCTCGACAGGTACTGGAGAGACCAGGAGTGGATCATCCTCGCGTTCGCTGGCTGCAACCTCAGTAGCGTGCCAGTCACGATGGCCGAGCTGTCACCCTTGCAGCTGAGCCTGGAACAGAACCACCTCGAGTCCGTGCCCGATGTGATCTTTGAGACCCGGCACTTCACAACGATCGATCTGTCGAGTAACCCGCTACGCACGCTCCCTGACTCGCTCGGACCGAATCGTGAGTTCTTTGACATCATCGCCACGAACACGAGCCTCACAATCATCCCCGCGTGGCTGCGCGAGTGGGTGGTGGCGTCCACGTTCCCGTCCTCGTCGCTCTTCAATACGCCATTCTGCGACGCGCTCTTGAATGCGAGTGACAGCAGTCATGTACACGTGAACCCCTCGTTGAACAGCGACGATGATCCGCTGGCGCGCGAGATTGTGGCGCAGCTGTGCACTGCGAAGGGCATGATAATGTTCGCTCTCGACATCCTCCTTCCGCAGCGACAGCCGTAAAGCTGAACCAAAGAAGTGCTGTTCTCTTTCTGGAGTTGACATCTGCTGACCGAGTTGAGGAGATGAAAGGACACGTCTAATGGCACAGGTGACATGTCAAACGCGAGCTCCTAGTTCACGGTAGGTCTCTTTGCTTCGGTGATGTCGTAATGTGGATGCGCGCTTGATCATTCATTCATTCATGTACGCAAGATTGACTCGTCTTCCTCCCTTCTGGCAACACACAGGATCCACACAGTCTCGACTGACAGACTACTCATGCGAACTTGCAGATCTCGGCCGTCGCGTCTTCTAGCGTCGAGTCGCGGCAGTAGGCGCTCGCGTAAACGCACTTATTGTCGTAGACGTGGCCGTCCTCGGAGCACACGGGCGCGTCGAACATGGGGCAGACGTAGGCGCACGGGTCGTAGCCTTTCTCGTTCGGCTTGAGCGCCAGCGTGTACGGCGCGTTTGGTGGTTCAGGGAGTGCTTGTGGGAGATCAACGGGATGACTGCGTTTGCAATCGCCCGTGTGCACCTCCGTGAGCGTCGGGTCCAGGCACTTGGCAACCGAGAGCTCGCAGCGGTTGCTGTACGTCTTACCATCAGACGCGCACACGGGGTCGTAGCGCGTCAAGCACATGATCTCGCAGCGCGCGCTGTCTCTACCTTCGTCCCCATCGTCGTCATTTCCCCCCGAAAAGCTCGAGGCGCTCGAGCCGTCGCTGTCACTGCCGTCGCCCAGCCACTCGGTGTTATGGTAGATCACATCGTCTACGAAGTCGTGGGTCTCTTCGAAAACAGGTGACATGGTCTGAGCTGCCGTGGGAAGGGAATCACTAGCTAGCGGCGACGCATCTGAGCCGCTGCCATCGTCGTCGTTCCGACTGGAAGACGAGTCATTCGAGCCGCCGATCTCCTCCTCATCGTCGTCCACAACGGGGTTGAATGGCCTGATCCCTACCGGCAGGATCCCCGCAAGTCTCGAATCATTAAAGCTTAGCGCGCCAAAGAACACGCAGTTCCTGGACGCCACGGGCACGGGAAGCAGCTTGTCCGGATGCAGACAGCTCTCGTACTCGAGCATGCAGAGACTCGGGTGCGGATGGCCGTCGCTTCCGCACACGGGCTTCAAATTGGACACCTCGGTCAGGGCCGGACAGTTGAACACGCACTTGTTCTCAGCGTCAACGGTCTGTGTGTGTGTGGTGCTCGTACCAAGTACAAGCAGCGAGAGCGCAATGAGCACATGGAGCTCAAAGCAGCGTGGGGTCTTCATCGTGGGCTTGTGGTCTCAGGAGACAAGGGGCTGATGTGGAGCTCGCTAGCTGACAGATTGGTTCGCTTGCTACCACGCACGAGGCGAGCTGGGGACTGAAAATCGATCTTCGTTTGGCTGCTGGTGAACCAAGTCGCGGCCGGCCGGTCACTTTCACGCGAAGCGTCTTATGTGAAACTGCTGCCATTCCAGTGCGCTGCGGAAGCCCAGCAACAGGGCGGGCGCCAATTCTTGTGAGCCTTCGCTGGTCAGCCATGCACACTCCTGCATCAATCAAATGGATAAGCGTACTCGTCGCTGCAGTCTGGTGTGTGCAGGCAAAAGCTGCCCATGATGAAGCTCGTGAAGGAGGCTGTCGTTTGACAACGATTGTATATGGATACAGTTATCAGATTTAAAGATTCGTATTTTGTAGGATATATACAGTAGAAACGATTACGTTGCAGAGCCGGTGCGCCTATTTTAAGCAGCACGAAACTGCTCGTTGATATAGGCCATCGCAAACTGAGTCTTCGCGCCTGGCAAACTTCGCAAGGAATGGAAAACTGGACGTTTGTTTGTTCAGTTTTGCTGAGTCGCTTCGACCGGCCATCGTTTCGCAAGGAACGTCGCAGCTTCAGTAAGAGAGTGGGCTACGCGGCAGCACTCCTCGCCTCAGTCGTGACGTCTCCATCAGAAACCAAAAGGATGATGACGTGGCCACTTTCTCACTTCCTGCTACGTGAACATACTCTATAGTAACATACCCCTCCTAATTCATGGTTTGTTCATCCTAATTCAGTATCGATCTATTATCCTACAATATCATACCCTGTTGAAACCGATTTCAACGGAAAATAACCGAAAACTGCTTTCCGCAAACACCTGCTCCGCATCACTTTTGTGGCAAAACGCCCACGAAGCTCAAAGCCCAAAAGCCATCCGAACGAGCGAGAGAGATGCGGCGCTGGGTCTCCGTCGCTGCGCTGCATGCGGTCGTCGCTACGAGCAGCTCCGGTGCGTACTCAGCCGCATGAAGAGCCGTAGCTCACTATGTGTATGTGCCCAATCGCTAACTGTGTGTGCGCGTTGGAATTCCAACGATTCTTGATCGTGTGTGTAGACTCGCTTTCGGTGGACCTTCAGGCCGACTTGGAGCGCATCCAGGGCGACCACGACGTGGTGCAACAGCTCGCGAACGTGGCGCGCTCGTCGTCGCAGCAGAGTGACGTCAAGAGCGCGCTCGTGCAGCTCGGCGACGCGTACTTTTACGGCAATGCGACGCTCGCAACAGCGGTCAACGGCACGCTGGCGCTCAAATTTTACGCACAGGCGGCCACGTGGGGCGATGCACACGCGCAGTTCCACGTGGGCGTGGCGCACAGCTACGGCTTCTGGGGTGTTGCGAAGGACGAGGCCGCGGCCATGCTGCAGTACTACTTTGCGTCCTTGGAAGACAACACAGCGGCCGTGCTCGCACTCGGCCACAAGCACTTGATGGGCGTGGGCGCGCCCAAGAACTGCGAGAGCGCGGTGCGGTACTACGAAGTGGCAGCCAACAAGGCCGTGCTGCTGCGCGAGGCGAATGCGAGCAAGCCGGCGATCTACGACCTGCCTCACCGGCGCCTCAAGACTGTCTCAGAGACGCAGCACAAGAAGAACATCCCGAGTGACGCGGCGATCGTCGACTACTACCAGTTCTCGGCCGACAAGGGCGACCCAGAAGCCACGATGAACTTGGCCACGCTCTACTACTATGGCGCGCGCGGCCTTGATCAGGACCTGCCGCGTGCCGCCGCGCTCTTCCAACGTGCGTACGAGCTGGGTGCGAGTGGCGGCGCGTACCACTTGGGCCACATCTACAGCCACGGCATCGGCGTGCCGCAGAACAACGAGACTGCGTTCAAGTTTCTACAGGAAGCCTCGAACGAGGGCAACACGCAGGCGCTGAACGAACTGGCGAACATGCACTTGCAAGGACGTGGCACGGCGCGCGACCTGCGGCAGGCGACCGCGATGTTCCAGAATGCGGCCAAGCAGGGCAGCATGGAGGCGTTTTACAACCTGGGCGTGCTGCACATGCAAGGCGCGGTGAGCAAGGACCCGGAGTACGAGGTCGCGCACGGCTACTTCCAAGTCGCGGCGCACCAGGGTCACACGATCTCGAGCCACAAGCTCGCGCACATGAGTCTGCACGGCATCGGTACGACCCGGTCGTGCAAGAATGCCGTGGACTCTTTTAAATTGGTGGCCGAGCGCGGCGAGTGGGACCGTATGCTCTCTCGAGCGTTCAAGGACTTTAAGAACCAGGACTACGAGGCCGCGTTCATGAAGTACGCCGTGATGGCGCAGCAGGGCTACGAGGTCGCGCAGCACAATGCCGCGTACCTGCTGGACTATGGCTTCCTCACGCCGCTCTTCGTGCCCGCGACCACGCCGGAGCCCGAGACTGCGACCGCGGCCATGATGCTCTACAAGCTCGCGGCTTTGCAGGGCAACGTGGACGCGAACCTCAAGATCGGCGATTTCTACTACTACGGCAAGGGCGGTAATGCGGTCGACTTCACGCGCGCGAGCGCCCATTACTCGCTGGCCAGCAAGCGCGCGAACGCCCAGGCGATGTTCAACCTCGGATTCATGTACGAGCACGGCATCGGTGTGGACCAGGACTTTTATTTAGCCAAGCGGTTTTTCGACAAGGCCAAGGAGGCGCACAGCGACGCGCACGTGCCCGTGACACTCGCGCTCTGGAAGCTCAAGATCCACACGTTGTTCACGAGCTGGAAGCGCACGTGGGACATCCTCGTGGGCAACATCGAGGCGCCCGTGGCGCCTCCTGCCCCTCCTGTGTCAGCACCACATCCTTCGTCTCCGGCGTCGAGCTCAGCAGCAGCTCAGGCAGCGGAACAAGACGCGAAGAGCTACGTCGAGTCGCTGCTGGCGGCGTGGTGGCCGAGCATCGTGACCGGTGCCGACACAACGAACTCTCAGGAAAGCGGCAGCAGCCTGGAGTCGCTGCTGGGCACCTGGCGCGACCTGGCGCACGATTTGCTCGAGTCGGACGACTTCCTCATCGCGCTGCTGCTGCTGGCGCTCGGCGTCGTGCTCTACATCCGCTCGGAACGACAGTACCTGGGCGGCCCGATGCCGCCGCAGCAACAAGAACAAGAGCCCCAGCAATAAGTAACAAGCAAACAAGCGCCACCTCATTCACAGGATTGATAAAGACACACAAAGTCAAATGGATTATTCTATACAGCTTTAGATCACAACTGAGCCTGGCTGAGCCAGCAGTAGCGTCTCAAGCATCTTCTGCTGGGCCGCGATTGTCTCTTTGAGCTCTAGTATCTGTCCACGCAACTCAGCAACCTGAGCCTCAGTGTCTCGAGACTTCGTATGCAACTCCTTCAGAGCCTCGACCACCACGGGCACGATCCTCGCGTACGCGACGTACTTAAACCCGCTCGTGTCCGTCGTGACCACCTGCGAGAGCACCTTCTCGACCTGCTGGGCCACGAAGCCCAGCTCTCTCTCGGTGCCAAACTTTCTATCAGGAAACTCGTCAATGCGGTAGCTGTACTCTACACCTTCGAGCCCCTCAACCAGGTCCAGCGCGTTACGAATGGGCTCAATGCCTCGCTTGAAGCGCGCGTCCGAGGCGTCCACGTAGGCACCCGAGCCCATGACCTGGCCGTCGACCGTGATGCCCGAGCCAAAGAACGCGTCGAGCTCGACGAAGAGCTCGCCGTCCACCTCCATGCGCTCGATGCTCGTCATGTTGACGTTGCTAATGTGCCCGCCGACGATCTCCACGTGACGCAGCTCGCTCTCGGACATGTCGATCGAGCCCTGGATCACCTCGGCGCGCAGCTTGAGTGCCGAGAACGTGTGCGTCGCCGGGTCAAAGCTCAGCGTGTCGTCCTGGGCGAGCTCGCCGCCCTTGCCGTAGATGACCACGAGCCCGGCCTTCTTGCTCGCAACCTGCACGTTCTGCACCGTGAGCTTGACTTCGCCAAAGTTGAGATCGTTCGCGGCCTCGAAGCTCGTGACGCCCGTCATCACGGCCGTGTCAAAGGACGCGGCAGTCAGCGGTCGCCATTGAGAGCCATCAAACATGAAAATGGCGGCTGAGCCAGACTTCACGTTGATGTCGCCATCTAGAGCCTGCTCGTCCTCGTTCTGGATCACCAGGAGCTGTCCTGCATAGGCGGTGTCCATGTCGAGCTCCACGAGGTTCGCTTGCGTCTCACCGTCGTCCGTGATCTTCACGTAGCTGTGCGAACTTGGGATGCGGATCTCCTGTCCAGCGGCGATCTTGACGTGCGAGAGCACGACCTGCGCCTCCGAGACCAGCGCGCCGCTCGAGACGATCTTCCCACTGTTGGTTGTCATGATGTCCCCCTGAGTGACCACATTACCGCGGTTGTCCACAGAGACAATGCGCTCCTTGTCGCCATTCAAAGCCTCAAAGAGACGGAACGGATGGAGGTTCTTGAGCTGACTAGAGAGGTCGAACGATAGCAGTGCGCCGCCAAAGCTCGGGTTCGTCGAGAGCACGCGCAGCGAGGCATCATTCGCCGCGTTGTTCTGGACGCTGAAGCCACCGTCCTGGATCTTGAGTCCACCTCGTGTGGTCAGCTCGCCGTCAATATAGGCACCGCCGGACTCGATCACGAGTCCACCCGACGTGATCGTCTGTCCTCCGGATTTGATGTGGACACCGCCAGCGTCCACCTGGAGGCCACCCGTGTGGACAATCGCTTGGCCCGAGGCCTTGAGCTCAAAGACATCGACGTCGTGCTTGCCCTTCGCGATGATCAAAGTGTCCTCCTCCTGTTCAGAGTGGAGCTCGAGGACACCGGATGAAGAGCTACTCAATGATGCACGACCATCACTCGGTGTCCCAGGCTTCACTTTCGTCAGTCGCGTGACACTGAGTGCTGGTTGTGTTTTTGATGACGTCGCGAACGTGGCGTCACCATCATTTACACGAAGCGAACCTGAGTGAAGGTTAAATGCGCCATTCTGGATGTTCAGCGCGCCATTGCTGATCGTCACGCCGTCCGAGAGCACGTGGACGCCGCCACGCTGCACTCTCACGCCGCCACGGAGCACGTCGAGGCCTCCGAAGTCGACCACGGTCGTCCCGGTGCTGCTCACGCGGAATACCGGCCCTTTCTCTCCCGAGAGCCGTAGGAAGTCCACCCCAGCGTCCCCATAGAAGCCCGCCATGTCCAGCAGCAGCATCGCGTCGAACTTGGTTGATGCTGTCTGCTGCATGCGGATCTGTCCGTTCTTGACCTGGATGTCCGCACGGTCTATGGCGAGACTGCCACCGTTCTGGATCTGCGCCTGGCCGCTCTGGATGACCAGGTTGCCCTCTTTCAGGAAGAGCGAGCCCACGTGGAGCGACGTGTCGCCGTCGCCGTTTATGCTGAACACGGTGCGGCCTTCCACGTCGGCCTTGATGAGGTTGAACTCGGCCGACTGCGCACGCTTGGCGCTCACGCGCAGTACGTTGCCTTTGAAGAACGGCCCAGCCGAGGGCGCGACCAAAATGTCCTCTTCGTCTTTGTTGTTGCCGCAGTTCTCGCCGTAGTATCCGTCCTGGCACGTGCAGACGCCGAGGCGGTCGTTGCAGAGCCCGCGGTTGCTGCACGGCGCGTACTCCCTCACGTTCGTGTCGGTCTTGCTCTGAAACGCGCACGAGATCTCGCCACCGGGGCGCGAGAGCTTGACGTTCGACGTGTCGCACCAAAAATCCGAGGACAACGGGTTGCCGTTGTGGCTGTAGAGGTTGTTCATGACCGGGTACACCGGGAACGAGTGCAGCGTGATGTCGAAGACGGCCTTCGACGGCTCCACAAACTCCACACGCGTGCAGCTCTACGATAGAGAATCGTGATAGTTAGCGAGCTAGCCATTGCATTAATGATACATAGTATTGCTAATGAAATGAGTCGTACCACGTCGCCAAAGTTCTGGAAGCGCCGGAAGATCTGTGTGCACGCCTCGCTCGTGACGTCCTCGAGCGGCGCCTCGAGCTCGACCGAGTGCGAGTGGAACGTGACAACGAATTTCCCCCGCATCGCTGCACCGTTGCTCGCAGAGATCACAAAGCTCAGCTGCTTGTTGCGCTTACCGGTCTCTTCGGGGTCGAAGCCATGGGGACACATCTCTGTAGCAACATACACAGCCACATTAGTTCGCCTAGATCTAAGTTGATGAACTCTACAGGCAGATATACGCACTCTTGGAGCAGTCGCTGGTGTCGTATCCCCACTGACAGTTGCACACATGCTCGCCCTGGCGGTTGAGCATGCACGAGCCGTGCAGCGAGCACTGGTTGGGCGATCCGGGGCATCGCGACGTCGCCGCGGCGCTCGCATTCTGAAGCTGCTCTACCAGCAGCAGGAGCGCGGCGCCAAGGAACAGTGTGACTCGGAGCATCTTGGAGCTGGTGAGCTGCTGAGGTTATGCGCGCAACGCGTGACTTGTGTCAATGGATCTGTGCAATGCTGCGACTCGCAACCCAAAGGATCTGGGAACAAAAGGTCGCAATCGAAAAGATCCGGTTTTTGACAAATAAGGTGGTCCACGTAAAACGAGGACTTGCATATCAAATGAGAGTCTTGATACTAGTATAAAATCAACATGGCTGCACATGAAGAGGATAATGTTCTACGCTATAACCTGACCTACCCATTTTCCGTAATTATAGCGCAAAGTGTGGAAAAGAACACGAGGCTTTATCAATCGCTTCATTCACGAAAACGCCGTCTCAAGATCAAACCACCCAGCCAGCCAGCTCCCTTACATATTTCTCCCACGCAGCAGCCATGAAGATCCTCCAGCTCAGCTTCCTCCTCGTCGCCCTCGCGTCAGTTCAAGCGGTCTTGGGACAGCTCTCCTCTGAAGACTGTGCAAACCTCATCGGGTGCACCGCCGAGTACGCGCCCGTGTGTGGCTCGGACGCACAGACGTACAACAACGAGTGCTTGCTGAACATAGCGGCATGCAAGACCCCCGACAAGATGCTTCACGTCGTCGCTGAGGGTCCGTGCCCCAAGAGTGACCTGTGAGATTTTTCTGGCCACAAGCGACCTTCAAGGCACTAATGTAGACTATGATGGTCTTCGAGTAAGCGAGGTTTCAAATGTTCTCTCCTAATTTGAGCTTTACGTGCATTTCGCCTCTCCTTGACGACGACTAGCCACGTCTGCGAAACGGATAGTAACAGCCCTTGTCTACGATTTATGCTAAATGGCTGAGCAGTTTCCTCATGACGCTTCGCGAAAGCGACCTGCCTGAATGCCTGCTTCCTTGGTTTATAATCCCACAACTCTCAATTCCCAGTCCCCAGTTCGCCTCGTAGCGGGCCAGCTGTCCAGCCAGCTCTAGCAGACCTCAGTCAAAGCGGAAGCTCTGTGATGAAGACCCCACGAAGCTTGGAGCTCTTTGTACTCAGCGCACTTATACTCGGCCTGAGCGCTGTGAACGCCGCTGACGGCGGCGATGTTCCCGCTGCTTCTGAACCTAAGTGCCCGTTCAACTGTCCGCTGCTGACTGAGACGTCCGAGGTGAAGCCCGTGTGCGGCAGCGACGGCAATCTGCAGCCAAGCCTCTGCATGCTCGAGTACATGAGCTGCCTGTACCCGACGCGGATCAAACCCGAACCCGCACACCCCGAGGTCTGCGCGTTCTTCGGCACGCTCGGAATGGGCGACCCAAACTTTGCCGGTATCATCACGACGCCCGTCGATCCGTCCAAGCATGACGACGATGAAGACGAGACTGGTGGCTCGAGCGACTCGTCCTCCAGTGGAGACGACGACGACAGCAGCGAGTCCGACAACTCGCAACAGATCATCGTCGTGATCGTCGACGACGGCGCACCGCTGTCCGACGACTTGCTCCCCACGGCGGCACCTACGGCGGCCCCGACGACGTCTCCGTCCCACGACTTTGGCGACGAGGACGGCACGGTCCTCGATAACACCGAGTGGCTCATCATCACCGAGGTGGACTCTTCGTCCAGCAGCGGCTCAGGCGAGGGTGACGACAGCGACGACACGACGCGCTGCGAGATCATGTGCATGACGCGCTACGACCCCGTGTGCGCCTCCGATGGTAAGACGTACAGCAACCGCTGCGAGCTCTCGGTTGCCAAGTGCCTGGACCCGACGCTCGCAGAGGTACGCGCGGGCGACTGCAACAGCGAGATGATCATCACCGTCATGTCGTCGACCACACCGTACCCGCTGGCGCTCGAGCCGACCGAGGAAGGCTACGACCCGTGCGCCTACGTCTGCCCCATGTTTGACGCGCCCGTGTGCTCCAGAGACGGCCACATCTACGACAACAAGTGCGTCTACGCGAGCGCCTACTGCCGCGACTCGACGCTCGAAGACGCGACGGCCGAGATCTGCAAGGGTGGGCGCGTATGAGTGCTGCATAGAATGTGGTAAGGACAATTGCTCAGCTATGGCTCATTAATACTAGAGCCGACGAGACGAGCATCACAGGTTGTTGCATACCAGTAAGTGAAAAGAGACCACCTTGGTACTTCAACATGCAAGTTACAAATTTGTTTTCACAGGTTTGTCCATTCGGTAATTACGCAGTGAGGGATTCAAACCCACTGCAGCGTATTTGTTTATACAGTTCGCAACACTGAAAAGTCTCACCATCATGGTCTGTCTAACTTGGCTTGGAAACCTGTTACTATCGATATTGCTCAAGTGAGCTGTCTCTTGTAGAGCTACCACAACTGCCGACTCAACGCTCTTGACTCACACTTTGATGCAGCCTGGCAGCTTGGGGCACGGCACCACGAGGCACGCGACCTGCTGGAGCACGCAGAGCTCATGCTTCTTGCAGAGCTTCTTCTTGGAGTCCTTACCTTTCTCTTGGGTGTTGCAGAGCTTGGTGCAGAACTGCTTGTCGTTGGTCTTGTCGTCGATGCACACCTCCATGGCCTCGCACTGCACGCTGCCGCACTTTCCAGCCTGCTTGTCATCCGCTTAATCCTTAGGCTTGGGCTTTGGACACTCGCTCTCAACGACCACTTTGAGCGTGCCGTCAGCGAGGCAGTTGGCTTCCGAGAACGTGCACGCGTTGCCGTACGTGACGCCATCCGAGCCACACAAGGGCTCGTACTCGCGCGTGCAGAACATGGCGCACTTGTCCGCGAGGCACTTGCCCTTGGATGCCACGTTCAGCTTGGGGTTCGTGCACTTGGCCGCGAGCAGTAGACACTCGTTCGTGTACGTCTCGCCGTCGCTGCCGCACACAAAGTCCTCCGTCGACGTGCACTTGACGCCACAGTAGTCGATCTGGGCTTCTTCATCCTCTACCTTGTAGTTACTGACGATTGGCAGCACGAACGCCGCTGGTTCTTGGTCTTGCTGAGCCATGGCTGACGCCTTGGTCGTGGCCGCAGGTGGCTTCCTCGTAGGCTTGGACGTGGGGATGGCTTTGCCATCATCATCACCATCGTCTCCATCGTCGTTTTCCGCATTGTCGTTCGTGTCCTCTATGCAGGCGACCGTGTACGCGATCGCGAGCGACGCGTTCTTGCAGGACGCGATAGTGTAGCGGCAGTAGTTGGCGTACGTCTTGCGGTCCGTGCCGCATAACGGCGCGCCGCCAGCGTTGCACACCGTGTCGCAGCGTGACGGCTCATGGCTGCTCGTGTCTGGACGCGTCGTGCGTAGCGTAGCGTCCACTGAACTGGTGGCAAGTGTCCATGTGGTAATGGCGACAAGCGCGAGGCCTTGGACTAAAGCTGATGCGCGCATGATGATGCTGCGCTCGGTTGTCTGTTGTCTTGAAAGTCGGGAAATCCTGAAATGGCGACCAGACTGGCGATTGAGCGAGAGCTACACGACTTTTGAGAGAAGCCTCGGCGAACGAGCGGCGACTGCTGCGGGCGAATGGGAGCCAAGTCAAGCAGAGTTTTGAGCATTCTCTAGATTTTCTGGATCTATTCCGAGCTTGAATTAAGCCTGGACGAACGCCTGAGCGCATGTGAGCTCACGTCTGGAACGAGGTCGTATGCCGCATGCATGCATGACATTGAGTCACGCGTGAGTTATACTGTGAACACCACGACAGTCATTTTCGAATGAAGCCATATATCCATGCCACATTGGAGGCTTGGCCATGCGGCAAACACGACGACGGCCCAGTCTTTGAGTTACCAGAGATCACCTTGTTTACATGTTTAATATCGCATTTGTATACAGCTCGATGGCAATCAGGCGTATGTCGCATCGTGGGGGGGGGTCTCAGTTAGTGATGCGCGGGACGCACGTGCTCTTGGTCGGACACAGGGCCGTGAGGCACGTCGTGGCTTCCTGTAGGATGCACACCTCCGTGCTCTTGCAATTCATTTTCTTCGCGTCGCACATGACTGCGCAGTAGTTGATGGTGCGGACCCGGTCGAGCACGCACGCCTGGGAGCGGCCGCAGTAATACTTGTTGCCGCAGAGCTCCTGGCCCGTCGGGCACGCCTTCTGGATGAGCGCCGCCTTGCCGCTGTTTACACCGTGGCAGCTCGCAAGGCTCAAGGCGCAGGGATTCGTGTACCGCGTGTACGTAATGTTGTCAAAGCTGCACGTTGGGTCATAGTCCGCGGGGCACATGAGCGCGCACTCGAGCTTCGGGACCGTGTTGACTGCTGCACTCCCGAGGCTCGAGGCGAGAAAGAGGGAGAACGAGGCGACGACTTGCGGCTTCATCGTGGCGCTCTTGGCTCTGGGTCTTGTTCTTGGCTGCGTGGGATGCGTGCTTGGTGGTGGTTGAAATGGCGGAATGAGAGCAGAGGCAGTGTGTGGGGCGCAGGTTTCACTTCGCTCGACCCGTTGAATCAGTTTTTGGTGTTGCATGCCACCACCAACAGCAAGTACGTCGCATTGAGCGACGTATTAGTTTACCAATGTATTTTGTTGTATTGAACTGCATTCACTGGGTGGCTCACATGCTACTTATTATTTATATCAGGATATGACCAGACAAGGATCCTTACGACCAGCTCAAAGTTGAAACCTGGGGCTGACTTCTCTCTTTTTTGAGTGGAAATTCCGCGATTGTGGCTGTTGTTTTATTGGGAGAAGGACAAATATAGGCCACAGAAAGATTTAAATACCCAAAATAGGCCACGGATATTTTTAAAGAACAAATTGTGACTTTGCTGTCAAATCATCAGATATTTCCAGCCACCTTTTTTGCTGATGGTGAAAGTGACAGCACAAATCTCAGCTTGAAGCACGCACACCTCGGCAATGCCGTGTTTAATACAAGAGATATAGCCACATGACCTACGATGGCGCTGTGCAAGTTGCGACGTTGTGACCCTGCTGGCGGCATCGCTTGCACGCTCGTTTCTGTTTTTCTCCTCCCTCGGTCCAGGCTCAATTGCTGGCTGGGACTCTCTTCGTTTGTGTCTCGGTCACCCACACCGCTTTGTGATTGTTGGAGCTTTGTAATCAGACTCGACTGGGTCGTCTCTAATCACGCACGGCAGCACGTTGTGGGAAGTCCCGATCGGATACGCTTGGGCAAACGTTGCAGTTGTCCACGTGCAGTCGAATAACGCATCCAACTCTACCAGCTTGTTTTTCTGACGAATAGTGTAAGGAAGGTGTTGACGCGGTGCTAGCATGTCGACTGGAAAGCAGCAGGTGCAGGAAAGCGGCGACATAGCAACTGAAATTCTGCTGGCACTTCGCCGATGTATCGCTTGATGATCATCAAGCACTCGAGAATCGTCAAGCTTCTGATGCGTTTCAGTGCGCTGTTGACGGATTCGACGTGATTCGACATCAACACACCAACTCTGGGGACTAGGCTGTAGAGCGTTGACCACTTTTCTCTTCCGACGTCGAGGAGCCACACAGTAGCACTCTTGTCGATGAATTCCATCGATTTAACAGCAGCGTTGAACGCTTGAGGCAATGAGGCTCTACCAAATCTCCACGCCAGATTTATCAGGAGCTTCGACTTGAATTTCTTGTTGAAAGTCTCGAGTACATGGCGAAAGCAGTAGAAGTACGGGGCGTGGGGACACAACTTTTTCACGGCTGGAAGTAAACCCTAGTCTCTGTCTGATATGATGAATGCGGGTTGCTGTGGTAAGTGGGCCAGTACGAACTGCATGAACCAACTCCAGTTGTCTTCGTTCTCGATAGACACCACGCCAATCGATAAAGTTGCCCAGTCCGATTCATTTTGTAAGGCGCCGGTCCCCATCGAGGTACCCGCATGGAATTTATATAGCGTATGTGGGGGTCTTGAGGCGGCTGTTTGACCTTCTTTCCGGCGTATCAGGTCACATCATCATCAACCTGGAGATCCTCGCACGCGAAGACATCATTTCCAGCGCCAAGGACCTGAGATGTCTCGACCTTCAGCAAAGCGTCTTTTTGTATGTGCCCGCCTCGTAGCCCAGCATGTTTGTACGTAAACAGCTTGGCTCGCGCTTTCACCGCCTTCATTGCGTTTTTGCAGCTCTTTTGTCTCGATAGCGCTGGTTAGCCTCGCGATTTTGCTTTTTTCGACTCTCGCGGTCGTACGGCTTTTGCTTGCACTGAACGAGAATATCGTGAGAGTCTCTGCAATGCTTGCGCAGGCTGTTGGGTAGCTTGTATCTTGCCGAGCAGCCATCAACCGGACAGCAGTACTCCCCATTCACTTGGAGGGCTTGCGGTGCATTCATCTTAGCATAAATGACTGGAAATATCTGATGCTTTGACAGCAAAGTCACAATTTGTTCTTTAAAAATATCCGTGGTCTATTTTGAGTATTTAAATCTTTCTGTGGCCTATATTTGTCCTTCGCCTTTCAATCTGAATCCCGATTTTCCCAGCTTCATTTTGTACGACTTGTACAAACTGTCGAGCTCGGTGCATTTCGTTTTGATTTGGAGCTTCGTCTTCATATGGCCCCAATCTGCGAGATGCGCCTGAGCTCCTTCGGAAAAGCGCTCTTTGACGCCTGTGGCGTACATGGAGACATTAGACGAAAGAAAGTCAATGAACAAATACACCTCCTCATCCGTCCAGCACCGGTTTCCCATTTTCGCTCGCTCTGCGCTCTCTCGATCGATCGCACTCTCGCTCTCCTCTCTCACTGCTGGTTTAACTGCAACTGACTACCTGTGATCCCTGTCTCCGTTTGTGGCTGTTGTGTTCGTGGCTATCAGTGGACGGCAGTTGAGAGTGAGAAAGCGTATTTTAGCCAATAAAATCAAACCTGCAGACGCTGTTGCAGACCTTCTTTGCTGGCGAGAGCAGGTATCTGTGTGAAAAAGTGCATCTGCAGGTATCCGCAGGTTTGCTCTGATTGGTCAGCTTTACCTGCAGCTTCAAACCTTCCAACTGTGAGAAGGACTATAAGCGACTCTCAGATTTATGCAAAAGTGAACAGTATAGAGGCGCGATGGTAAAGCTGTTTTAGGGGCATACTAATTATACGCTTTCTCTTTAAGGATGCATCCTAAAATCTTTCAATAGAGAAGCTGGGATATAAAGTGCAAGACAAAATCATACGGTCACCCCTTTGCAACATCGCCGCGGATGATAAAATTCGAATTGAAACTTGCTGTTTAGATATATTTGTCTACTAAAAGAGAGGAATTAAATGACGTGGCTGCTGACGCGCGGCTCACATTTGCCTGCAAGTTTCTATACAAAAGTTGGGTTGGGTCACTGAGACAAATATTACGGCCACCCTGTTACTATAGTAAATCCTATATTAGAAGAGTGA
>JAASGT010000940.1:0-13585 GCA_023334315.1 Globisporangium alternatum
TACCCGACGAAGCTGCTGTACACGACGTTCGTGGAGAATCGCGAGGCGTCCATGTCGCCTGAGACGGCGCACGACTTTTCGATTTTGTTCCCGTCGCCGGGTCCACCGTCGTGGCTGCTCTTCAACGTACTGCTCGGCACGGTCTACCTGCTGCACATTTGGTGGGGCTTCCTGATCGTGCGCCTGCTCATCGGTGCGCTCAAGAAGGGCACGCACGAGACCGGTAAGGAGGAGTACGAAGGCACGTCGTCGGATTCGGAGTCCGAGAACACCAAGGACGACTAAGAACCAAAGAGAAATCATGTGGCGACTGGGTCTCGACGCGTTCGTTCGTTTCCAGAGCCCTAGCACGACACGCTGCTGGCATTCACTGACGGCTTTCCGTGTGGACGGCGAGGGGCGTCCTCGCGTCGCGTCATAGAGCAGTGAAGGAAGCCGAGAGCCACACACACGAAGAAAGACAGTAAGTAAGCTCACATAACCAACACGCATTGTGCATTTTCGTATCGCTACCTGCCGCGATTGTGTTGTGTTTATGGTGTCGTGTTTATGGTGTCGTGATGGAATAGAGTGTCGTGAAGGAATACTGCCAAAAAGCAAACGTAACCATCGGTTATGTCACGTACCCCATTTCTCAAAAAATGGCGCCAAATTGAAATCGGAATTGAACGATCACACAAAGCACACGAGCGCATACGACGAACAGAGCACACGAAGCAGCCAGCGGCAGAGCGCAAGTTACAGCGCAGGTCTACGCACACACACACACAGGATGGCAACGTTCAGTCAGATGGAGCTCGCCGCGGCGATCCTCGATATCGTGCCGCAGATGGACGCGAAGATCGTGACGATCCGCATCATCATGGAGAAGCTCGCCGCGCGGTTCGGCGTCGACCTGAAGGCCATCCGTGCGCAGAAAGCAGAGATCAAGCAGCTCGTGATGAACAGCTACGGTCAGGAGCCAGATCACAACAGCGACGTCGAAAAAGAGAACGCTGCCTCCAGCAGCTCTCGTGGGCGACTGCAAAGCCAAGCGAGTCCAGTAAAGAGGAGACCTGCGCGGAAAGCCAACGTGATCTCGGATGAGAGTGAAGACGAAGCAAGCGAGCAAGATGATGAGAAAGAAGAGGTTGGCGATGTCAGCGATGACAGCGACGGTCCAAAGCGGAAGCGAGGAGCAAAGGTAAGTGCTCTTGTTGGTGTCTCCTGATGCAACCATATTGGCTGCCAACTTCTCACGACGTCTGTGTGCTTTCATTTTTACAGAGCAAATCGACACCAGCAAAGCGGAAAGCCCCAGCAGCAAAGCGTGAGAAGGCAACGAAGAAGTCCACACCACCCACGAAGAAGCCTCGTCAGAATGCCAATACGGACTCCCCTGGCATCGCCGCGCTGAAGGAAATGGCCCGTGCAGCGCGACTGCTCTCGTAAGTGGCTTATGATGTGTATTTGTGACGTGTTTAAACTTGAGTCTGACTTCCTGTTGCTGGCATACACGTACCCAGACCGCGTGTGTATGGAGCCCTGAAGAAGCTCGACTCTGAAGAAGAGCAGGAAGAACTCATCCGCGATCTGCTGCGCAACAATGGCATCAAGTTCAGTGGAAGGTACCCTCAAAAGAGAGAGATCGACGACGTGCGCAAGAAGAAGGACCTCGAGAAGGACCTGGAGGGCATCGACACGAGCCTGATCATCGAGGACACCAGCAGCCGCCCGCGCCGCGCTCGAGGTTCTGTCTCGTACGCTGAACAGCTGCGTAACCGTCCCGCTTCCGACGAAGAAGAAGAGGAAGAAGAAGAGCAGGAAGCGGTGAAACAAGAGGATGGAGAAGGCAATGAGACCAAAGAGGAAAAACCTGTGGTGAAGAGACGCAAGAAGGTCGAGAGGAGTGACGACGATGAAGAAGAAGAGGAAGAAGAGGACGACGATGCGTTTGAGGCCAACGACTCCGACTCGTCTGAAGCAGAGTTTTGATGTTAGTACTTTCCAGCATATACCATCGTACAAACACACAATTGCGTTGGCTTCACGTCCAGGACTGTTACGATGCATGTCATGTCCGAATTATCGCCACGCTTCCGACGTTTCATAAAAAAACGCTTTGCTCTCCAACAAGTCCAGACTCGTTCAAAAACGTACTTTCTTTATTGAAATCGTACTTGAATGAGTCACTTCAGTATATTTTGACCGGTCCGGTTCGCTCTGGACCGGTCCGTTCGCGCACTCTTCTGTTGTTGTGTGTGGAGTTCCATAAACAGGACAGGCTCCCTTCCCCTTTGCTTTCAAAGCCGGCCAACCAGAGCGATTGGTGGTGGGGAGCGTTGAAAATAAAGGGCCGAGGCAAACGGCCGAGCGAGCGCGGCCCCGAGCGCGGCTTATCTCCAGTTTCTAGAACCCAAACGTGAAGCAAGAATCATGCCGTCCTACAGCCAGGAACCTGAAGATGCGCAGCGCGCGGCCAAGGCCCGTGGCTCCCACCTGCGCGTGCACTTCAAGCACTGCCGCGAAGTCTCGCACGCCATCAAGGGCTTGCCTCTGAACAAGGCCAAGATCTTCCTCCAGGACGTGCTCGAGTACAAGCAGGCCGTGCCGTTCACCAAGTTCACTGGTGGCTGCGGTCGCCACGCGCAGGGCAAGCTGCGCAACGCGCCGGGTGACAAGTGCAAGTGGCCGCAGAAGGCCACCAAGATCATCCTCGACCTCGTCAAGAACGCCGAGGCGAACGCGGAGGTCAAGGGACTGGACACCGACAAGCTGTACATCTCGCACGCCCAGGCGAACGCCGCGATCAAGCAGCGCCGTCGCACCTACCGCGCCCACGGTCGCATTGGACCATACATGGCCAACCCGGCCCACATCGAGCTGATCCTCACCGAGAAGCGCGAGAACGTGGCCAAGAGCGACGACAAGAAGGAGGTCAAGGTCACCCGCAAGCGCCAGGCGCAGCTCCGCCTCAAGTCGGGCGGCGGCGTGCCAGCCAACTAAGTGTCCGGACAGCAGGAACAGGAGCAGCAGTGGGAGCAGTGCAGCCAGCCAGTCTTCATTCGATTGACCTACCGACTAACCGCCCGCCCACCTGCCAGCCCGCCGACTGTAGATGCGAGGGGAAATGGAGAGTTCGCGTAACTTTGTAATACAGCCTTGCAGTGAAATGGGTTCACCAGACGACGACGCACCTTTCGCCGAAAGTGTTTCCTGACAAGAGAGAAAGAACAAGCCAAGCGTGTGGTGGTGGTGTGTGCACATGTGTGTTGTCTATCTCTTTGTATTTGTCTTATTCCAGCAGCAGGTGGCTCGTGCGTACAAGACTCAAGCGACTGGCGGCAGCGGCAATTATCAAGGCACAAAGATGGTGATCTCGCAATGATCTGCGTCCTGCGTCTCCGGTTCCGCCGCGTCTCGCGTCTCCAGCTTCGCACAAGTGGTAGCCGCAGCAACATCAACAGAACAGCGGCGACGGTGGCGCCGGTCGAGCTCGGAGGCCAGGACGACGTCGCCCACGAGTGCGCGGCTGCCAGTCGCGCGTACGACCGAGCGCAGAAGGTCGACCCAAAGTCGGAGCTTGAGCAGCGACGGGAAGTGGACGATCCAGACCTGGAGCATGCGTGGGTCCTGGATCGACATCCACCACTGACGACTGCCGTCCGCACCGGTCTCCTCGACAGATGTCACGAGGCTGATGTCGTGTATCCGCATCACGCGCCGGTAGTTGGCATAGTGGATCACGTGGCGCACCTGGTCGAGCTCCAGGAGCTGCTTCTGCTTCTTCATCTCGGGGAAGAAAAAACCCACGGGCTCTTCAATGCAAATCCACTCGGCGCCACTTGTTGTTTGGTGCTCTTGTTGTTGCTGCTCTTCGTCTTGCTCCTGCTGGTTGTCTGCTGCTCCTCTGTCGCCACGCTTGTCCAGTGCGATTTGCTTGCCTGCAAATGCCCATCGTTTGAACAGCGACTCCATGGTTGTTTGGCAAGGCGCTCGTCGTGCGTATTCACTACAGATGCTTGTGGCAAATGACATGCCTTTTGGCTGCTACGAGACCTCCGCCCGTGGTGCTTGTTACCAGCCATGCCATGCAGCTCGAGTATCAGGTCTGCGTAGGATATACATAGCCCGACAGCTTGACTTGCCTTCATACTCCATAGCCATTAACAGCAGCAATGTATCCTGCACCTGATAAGACGAGCGGATCCGCTCACTTGGCCATATCCATCCGCCAGGCGTTCTTCAACAAAGCCACTTCGACACCCAGCCGCGAATAAATAGCTCTCCGCGTGGACTGCTCTCTCTCTCGCACTGCGACTGTGCCTTCCACCTACCCCAAAGTCCATTGTACTGCAGTATATTGCGCAACACTAGAGAAGGATCAGATCCCGCAAGGATACGCGGTCTATGGCGATAAGACCCTGTCATGGCACGAGCCATTGTGGCACCATTTTTCACGAGATACACCTGAAATAGGTCGTCCATCGGATTGACACACATGCTTGGTACAGTGTACCACCATGTATTTCTAGATCGTTTTGGCGCGAGCAAAAAATTATTGGCGCCAAAAAAAGAAAGCAGCTTGAGCTTCTTGCCACTTTCTCTTCGGCCACGACACTCGACGCACTCATACGACGACACGAGCGTCAAGCCATGAAGCAGCAGAAGTCGCTGCTGAGCTTCTTCAGCCCGCCCGCGAACGGCGCGGCGAAGAAAGCGACGCCCACGACGGCCGGTAGTGCCGCCAGCAGCAGCAGCAACACGAAGGCAGCGAAGAGCTCCGTGGCGAAATCACAGACGCCGAGCTCTAGTAACATCACCAGCTCGTCTAAAAAGCGTCCAGCGCCGTCGAAAGAAGATAATGACGGTAACGCAGCTGCGACGCGCAAGCGCATCGACTTCTCCCCAAAGCTGAAGAAGAAGAAGGAGAACGACGCGGTTGCTGAGCCAGCTGACGCCACTATATCTTCGAATGATGCCAAGAGCCCGGCGGCGACGCGCAAGGCGTACGAGGATTTCCTCGGCACGAGCTCGGAAGACGACGAAAATGAAAGCATGAGCGCCAAGAAGAAGACGAGTACTATCAAGGAGAAGCGTGCGCCAAGTGCCCAAGCCAGTGTGAACAAGTGCAAAGACGAGGGCTTGGCCAAGAAAACACGCCAGCGATCGACCAAAATGATCGTCGAGGATGACGATAGCGACTCGGGGGATCAAAGGATGAGCGATGCTGCAACGCAGCAAAGTCGCCCGCGACGACGCATCGCGCGAAACGTCGTGAGCAGTGACGATGAGTGGGACCCCGCTGGCAAGACTGGCGACGGCGCGAACGACGACGAGTCCGAGTTCAGTGGCGCAGAGAGCGAAGGTTCGGAAGACGACGACGGGTCTGAAGACGACGAAGATGAGGATGATGAAGAAGAAGAACTGGTGCCAAAGCGGCGAAAAGCTACGGCGATCCCAGCCAAGAAGTCAACGCCGGCAAAGAAGACTGTCCCAGCATCGTTCCTGTCACCACCTCCATCAGCAACCAAGAAGAACGCTGTAACGCCATCCTCGTTAGCGAAAAAAGCACCTGCTGCTGATGTCGGCACACCCAGTCTTGGTGGCGAGACGTCCAACGGCGCCGCGTCGGGTGCAGGCTGCCACATCCACGACTCGCTCCCGTTCCTGCACGAAAAGCGCCGCGACATCAACGGCAACAAGCCAGACTCGCCAGACTTCGACTCACGCACGCTGCTGGTGCCGCCCGAGTTCCTCAAGAAAGAGACGCCCGCCATGGTGCAGTGGTGGGACGTCAAAGCGCGCAACATGGACACCGTACTTTTTTTCAAAGTGGGCAAGTTCTACGAGCTCTTCCACATGGACGCAGACGTTGGCTTCAAGGAGCTCAATCTGATCTACATGAAAGGCGACAAGGCACACTCCGGTTTCCCCGAAGTCGCGTACGCCAAGATGTCGTCACAACTCGTGGAGAGAGGCTACCGCGTCGCTCGTGTGGAGCAAACCGAGACCCCCGATATGATGAAGGAGAGAAACGTGGGCTCTGCAGTCAAGTCCAAGGTCGTGCGGCGTGAGATCTGTTCACTGCTCTCTGTCGGCACGCACACCAACAGCTTCCTGGACGCCCCGATCTCGTCCCAGGAGCAGGTTTCGCGGAAACTCGTTGCGTTAAAGGAGCAAGTCGACACTTCGCTGAAAACGATTCGCTTTGGAGTATGCATGGTCGACTGTGCCACTGGCGCTTTCCACCTCGCAGAGTTTGACGACACGGAGCAGCGCGACCGCCTGAAGACTCTGTTTGCGCAGTTTCACGTTGTGGAGATTGTGAGCGAGCGCTCGGGACTCTCGGACGACACGAAGATGGTGCTCAAGTACGCCGTGCCGTCCGCGGTCCGAAGCGAACTTCGTGTGGGCAAGGAATTCTGGGATGCGTCCAAGACAATTGACGAGCTTGAGCGCGCAGGGTACTTCAAGGAGCAAGGGTGGCCCGTAGAGGTGCTGAACTTTTTGGAAGCGGACAAGACTGTCAAGGCGGATGGACAGCTTGCGATCAGCGCGCTCGGTGGCTGCACGTGGCACTTGCGACGAAGCATCATCGACCAGGAGCTGCTGTCACTGTGCAACTTCAGTCGCTACAAACCTTCCGATGAAGAGGCACGTGAGCTGCTCGCTGGTGCCGGTGACGAGAACGCTGCTACTGCTATTGTCAACGCTAATGCTGAACTCAAGCAGCACTACGTGGTCTTGGACTCGCAGACGCTCCAGAATCTTGAGATCCTGACCAACAACTACAACGGTAGCCGTGCAGGCTCGTTGATCGGCATCCTCGACAAGACTGTAACAAGCTTTGGGAAGCGTCTCTTCCAAGACTGGGTCGTTAAGCCTCTCTGCAAAGTCTCTGAGATCAACGAGCGACTGGATGCGGTCGAAGAGCTGGGACAACAGGGTGAGCTCATGGTCGAGGTGCGCAAGTATCTGAACAAACTACCCGACCTGGAGCGTTTGCTTTCGCGAATCCACGCGCTCGGGTCGTCGCACCGCTCAAAGGAGCATCCAGACAGCAGAGCTGTCATGTACGAGTCCAAAAGGTACAACATCCGCAAGATTCAGGACTTTCTGTCCGTGCTCGAGGGCTTTGCCGTCGCAATGGAGCTCACACGAGGATACGGACCGCGTTTCGGACAGTTCAGGTCGCCGATCCTGCAGATGATCCTGAAATGTCGACAAACTGGTGATGAAGAAGTAGGCCATGCCGATATGCACCGACTTGGCCACTTTCCAGACTTGCGCGAGAAGCTCGAGTTCTTCAAGCGCAGCTTTGACCAGTCGGTCGCGAAGAAGACCGGCGTGATCGTGCCGCCTGAAGGCTTTGACCCGGAGTTTGACGACGCGTGCGCAGATATTGCGCGAGTGGAAGAAGAGTTGCAGGAGTACCTGCAGGAGCAGCGGACAAGCCTTAAGTGCAAGCAGATCGTGTACTGGGGCACTAAGAAAGAGGATCGCTTCCAACTGGAGGTACCTGAGAGCGTGGTGAATGCGAAGCAGCCAAAGGAGTACGAGCTCAAGTCGCGAAAGAAAGGTTACAAGCGATTCCACACACCCGTGATTCGCGATTTGCTAGCGCAGCTTGCGTCCGCGGAAGCGCGCAAGGACGAAGCGCTGAAGGACCAGTCGCGCAAAGTGTTTCACAAGTTCGACGAGGACTACAAGTACTGGATGAAAGCTGTGCAGTGCCTCGCGGTGCTCGATTGTCTACTCAGCCTCGCGCTTGTGAGCAGCCAGAGCGACGGGTACTCGAAGCCCGAGGTCGTTTCGGCAGCTGCTGGCAACAACGGCATCCCGTTCATCGACATTGAAGAAGGCGTCCACCCGTGCGTGGCCCAGACGTTTGACGGCGACTTCATCCCGAACGACGCGCAACTCGGGGTCGCTGGCAAAGGGCAAATGGTGCTGCTCAGTGGACCAAACATGGGCGGCAAGTCGACGCTGCTGCGCCAAACCTGCGTGCTCGCGCTGATGGCGCAGATCGGATGCTTCGTACCGGCGCAGAAGTGCCGCATGAGTCCTGTGGACCGCATCTTCACGCGCATTGGTGCCTCGGACCGCATTCTCGCCGGCCAAAGTACGCTCTACGTGGAGCTCTCCGAGACCGCGACGATCCTCAATCACGCGACGTACCATTCGCTTGTGATTCTGGACGAGTTGGGCCGCGGGACGTCGACCTTCGACGGCACTGCGATCGCGTACTCGGTCGTGGAGCACTTGCTACAGATCATCAAGTGCCGCTCGATGTTCGCGACGCACTACCACTCTCTGGTTGAAGAGTACATCGAGAGCGACCAAGTGTCGCTGGGCCACATGGGCTGCCTCGTGGATCCGGAGAATGACCGTAAAGTCACATTCCTGTACAAACTGGAAGAGGGCATGTGTCCGAAGAGCTACGGCATCAACGTCGCGATGCTGGCGAAGTTGCCGGACGAAGTGATCGAGTCGGCCGCGCGCAAGTCGGAGCAGTTTGAGAAGTCGCTGCAGCAGAAGTCGGAGCATGAAGCCGAGGCCTCAAAACTGGTGCTCAAGGTCCACCAGCTGCTCAAGCAAAATGATGTCGACATGGAGCAGCTCACAGCGCTTTGGAGAGAGCTCCAGCAGCGCACTGCATAGGCGGAATTCCCGCGAAGACCCAGGTAATAAACCCATCTACCAGCTATGTGTTCGTGTGTGTCAGCTATCCTTTCTCCTTCTCGACTCCTCTGTCCGTTTCGGAATCCTTCGGTTTGACGAAATACGGCCAAGAATCGCGTGAAAGGCTCAAGTGACGAAATGACGCATGTGTTGAACTGTTGCGAGAGGTCGAGGTATGTCGTTGACAGCGCGTCTGTGAGAAAGAGGCTGCATGCGTGCAACTGCTTCCTGTTGAGCCTCGATCAGTTCGTTACGCACCTTCGTCCGTATTCAATGAAGTGTTCAGGTCTGCCGTCAATGACTGGTAAGCTGACTTCGCTTCCAAAGCGTCAGCGAGAAAGCAGTTCACTCCAGAGTTAAATCGCAGCGACACACACAAAACTCTACTGGTGGGTGAGACTTCACCTTCTGGTCCGGTTTACGTGTGCAAGAAGGCGTCGTGGCAACTGAAGGAGACGACGAAACACCCGTCGGAAAGAAGATTCTCCGAGTTCAAGGAGCGGCTAATTGCAATGGACGCATATTCGATGAGAGGAGTCTTAGCAACCAACTTCTGAGGCCTGGAAGGCGTCGTCTCTCGCGAGTCACCCTCACAGATTCCAGAGGTCGCACGATTTGCTTATAGAATAACAAGCGACCCTACAACTTCGACAAGCACATGGTGAGCAGGCGAAGCCGACTCGCACCGCCGTGGTCACTTTCTCGGCTTACGCAAGCGGAAGTTCGAGACTCGAAGTGCAGCTTTATTCAAGAGTGAGGACAGCCATCACGGTACGATGTGGAATGTTAATGTGTTAGTGCTCGCTTGTATGGTGGAGTGCATTTGTTTCTGACTCGGTGTGGCGATGGAAGATATGTATCAGTGCTGATGCAGATGAAGAACATGTGTATACAGGATGGAAGTGACAGCGATCTGTGACGGATGAGTGGATGGATGCTCAGGCTTCGACTTCCTGCACGCTCAAGGTCGAGTGGAACCTGTTCACAGTGCGCGTCACTCCAAGCACAACCATTGCGACGACTGCGACCACACCAACAGCGGCAGCACCAACCACTGCATACTCGAACGGAGTCAAAGTAGACGCACTAAAGGATTCAGAGCTCTCGTCAATGGCTGTCATCTTAACCGAGACTTACATTGGGGATGAAGGCTCGGCGGCACTGCCGATGGAGCTGCAATCAGCGTAGCCCTCGTACAGAGGATCGACTGCTTGGAACTTACAGCTGCGACAGTGGTCCGACACGCAGCTGTTGTCATCACTCGTGCAGGTATCACCGAAGATAAAAGTGAGACCTTGGGCAATGAACGCTTCGGGCGCAGCTTCACAGCTAGAGGGCTCTTCACTCAAGGGTTCAACTGACTCCGAGGCTTCGTCATCGTCTATGGCTGTTGGGACTTCCGGTGCGGGTAGCGTGGCATCGCTGCCGATGGAGCTGTAATTCACGTAGCCTTTATACATGAGAACCACGGTGCGGAACTTGCAGATGCGGAACTTGCAGATGTGGCAGTAATCTGAGACGCAGTTCTCACCGTCACTCGCGCAGCTCTCATCGTAAGCAAAGGTGAACCCTTGGGTTGTGTACGCTTCAGGCGCAACTTTGCAACTGGACAATTCACCGCCCGACAGCTCAACAATGTCTGAGCTATCGTCTTCGTCAGTCGCTGCTGAGAATTGCGTTGCGGGTGATTCACTGGGCATGTCGACTTCACCAGCGTTCGCTCCGGATGGTGTCGAAGTCCAACGTTTACATCAGAAGATATTGGAGCGCTAGCGCCAAGTAATGGAGATTTCAAAGGACCTGAGGGAAGAACTGCTTGCCCCAAAGTATTGTCTGGACAAGCGTAGTAGCTTTGTGACTTGCTCGTGTCGCGCACCTTGCAGTAGCGGTTCAAGCAGTTCACGCCTCCGAGAGCCGGCCTACAAGTGGCATCCATGAAGGCCGAGATACCGAGACTGCGGTCCTTGAAGGAGACAGATTGCGCGCATTCCCCCATCGGCGTCGGCACTAGGTTGATCTCCGCCAGCAAATGGTCGCACGACAAGAAGTGGGAATTCGCGCCGGCCAGTTTGCAGAAGTGGCAGACAGTTTCCTGGTCGCAGCCAAGCCCACCCTAAATCGCACTCCCGGTTGCGCACCTCGTGCTGGTAACGAGCATGATAACGGCGTCGACGTCGACGTCGCCAGGCGAGTCGGGTATCTGGCACTCGTCAACGAGGACTGGTAGAGGAATCGCTTGAGCGACTGCAGCTGATTCATCACCAGAAACCCACAGCCCAAGCTGCAATGCGAGTATGTTGATCGTGCAAAACGCAATGTGCGAGGGCCATCGGCGGGTCTTGAACGTCTTTGACGTCACCATACTGCCAGGTGAGCCGCTTGTGACTGGTGCCGGTGGTTGGTGGTCGGAGTGAAGTTCTTGCCGCTGCTGGATGTGTGAAAGTTGTCGAATTGAAGAGTGAGCTGTGAGGACTTGGCTGCAGGCGCTAACTTGAGCCCCAGCGCTTGGGGAGCTATCTAACGAGCAGACGGGTAGTTGCAGAGAGGTCGATCGCGCCTCCTTGAATTCTTGGTCCGTTTCAGATTCCTAAGATTTTACGAGGCTCTAAAACTCGGTAAACAACAAAGTCACCGAGTCAACGGAAGTTGAAGTCTCGAATCCACGCAATGAACTAGATGCGAAGAGTATTTTCTTCAAACCTGGTAGTAGGGTTCGTTGATGCGACCTCAACTGGCTCATGTCGAGCATCGATTATTTGTTGTGCAGCTTCGTCCGTGAATCACTAAGTTTCATAGCAATGGGTGGAGAACAATATTCGCTTCCAAAGCGTCGGCTGAGTCTCAGTTGTCTTAGTCCTAAATAGTCGCCCGCCGCATCTCGGAAAACAAACCACCGCTGGATGAAGATTCCAGGCGTTGGTCGAATGCGAGTGCGCAGAATAAGGTGATGTGGGTGGGTGGCATTTGAAAGGACGAACTGGAACACCCGCATGTGCTCCACCCTGACGTCTTCTCTCACGAGTCGTCATCCCACCCGCCAGAGGTCGCACTGCTTAAAAGAAAGCACCGCCGCAGAAAATCGGGAGGATTTTAATCCAACACTTTTGGTCTACTATGAAAGTTGACTAGTCGAAGAGCTTGTGTCAGTCAAAACCTCAATAATTCTCACACACGAGGATTTGAAGTGCGCTTATGCGCAAGTGCAGCTCGTCGACCGTTCGAGTGTCGAGTGTTGCTTTGATCAGTCGGGAGCGAAGTGCCTTGTCCAAAGCGGCGCCTTGCGCTCCTCAGCGGATGAGAACGACTGTCGCCTCAAAGGTCGAAACTCCACTCATTGCAACCAACCGCCCACGTCGAATGCAGCGCAGCCACTTGTTTCCGTGGTGCCATTGGGCTCGTCCGTCGCGTTTATCCCGTATTGATTTATTGAAATAATCAATGGGCTTCGAGTCATTTCGCCTGGCCACGACCACCTCGTTCTTGCCTTAGTTTCTGGACCTCCTGTTGATCTTCCGCAGCTCTGTGGACCTCAGATTGCCCCATTTACCCATGAAAATGGAACCTTCCACTGCTCCCCATAAACCTCAGCTCCCACCAGAGTTCTCATCCCTCCTTCCACTGGTTTAAAGCTCATCGTCCAAAACTCATTTTAGGCATTTTTCAATATTCGCTGCAAGCCGACTTCCGCAGCGACACAAGGGCACTCAACTGCTTGAAATCGACCATGAACAAGGAGAGCAAGAATCAACACACGTGCCCAATTGAAGGACACCGCAAGAGCCAAGCACACAGGTTTGATTGATTGATGTACATGCAAATGTGAAAAATGCTATGCAGTTCGAGGTACTGGAGAAATGACTATGTTGATGCAGATGAAGAGAGACAGGTGTGCATGGAGTCGGTTGGACGACAAGCTCGGGACGACGGATGGATACTTACGCTTCGGAGGCTTGCTCAGCTGGAGTCGAATGCAGTCTGTTGACAGCGCGCTTCGCTCCCACAACAACCATCGCGACGATCGCAACCACGCCGATGGCAGCAGCGCCACCAACAGCGTACTCAAACGGAGTCACCTTTGCTGTCGCGAATTGCTTCGAACTCTTTTCAGTGGCAGCCATCTTGACTGCGACGACCTTCGATGGATCAGTCGTAGAAGCATCTAGCGAAGAAACCACAACCGGTGCAGTCGAAGGCTCCTCCGTCTCCGTCACAGGCGCTGCAGTCTCCGTCACAGGCACTGCAGTCTCCGTCACAGGCACTGCAGTCTCCGTCACAGGCACTGCAGTCTCCGTCACAGGCACTGCAGTCTCAGACGCAGTAGTGGGCAGCACGTCAGGCGAAGAAACCGCAGCTGATGACGAGGCATTTGGCGACGCCCCAACTGGCTCAGATGCATCAGTTGTTGGGCAATCGAGCAAGTGCTTCGAGAGGGCAGTGACTCGCATCTTGCAATGGCGGCATGCTTGGCTGGGGACACAACCGATGCCTTCAACAGTCTTGCACGTTTCATCAGAGTACGCTGAGATACCAGCGGCAATATCGCCTGGTCCAATAGCACAAAATCCAGTTGGCAGTGCGGGTGACACTGGCGTGGGCGTCCATGGTGCTGGGGTGATGTTCTGTACGCTATCAATCGAAGAGCAGTCGAGAAGGTGTTTCGACTTCTCGGTCACTTGGAACTTGCAGTTGCGACATCCACTTGTGCCGACGCAGCCAAGACCTCCTCCAGCACCTCCACCAGGTGCCAAGCAGGTAGCATCCGCGTACGACGAAATACCGACAGCCAGGTTTCCAGACGTGGCAGCACAGAGTCCGGTTGGCGGTGCTGGCGTCGAAAGTGCTGATGCTGGCGTCGAAAGAGCTGGCGCCGGCGTCGAAAGAGCTGGTGCTGGCGTCGAAAGTGCTGATGCTGGCGTCGAAA
>JAASGT010000941.1:0-13576 GCA_023334315.1 Globisporangium alternatum
AGCGAATACGTTCAACATGGACCACGCGACGCAGACGCTGAATGAAGACGGTACACTGGAGATTCACATGCCGTACTACTTGGTGCAGCACCCGCGCTTCTTCAGTCAGAGGTCGCTGTTCGAGTCACCACGATGCATGGTTTGGTAGAAAGAAGGCGGTGCGTTCATGTCAACCTACTATCCTTATTCCTAAAGCTGGCTTGTCGTAATTATTTCCGTGAATACATGTCTTTTTTTGCTCTTGAATGGCTTGTCAGCCTTGCACTGGAGACGATTGAGAATTGAGCTCGTCCGACAGCAACCGAAAGCGCTCTGATTCCATAACTTTGGCTCGGATTTGGCAGTTACTGATGGCGACCTCTCGTGACACGCACTCTACTCTTCAACCCGTAATTTCTAATACCTCTTACAAAGCGTAAACCTTTATAAATTGATTTTTGCTTGGTGTGTTTTTGCGTCTCAATTTAGGGCTTGCCTGTACTTTGGTATCTCATGGTAAGTTGACGATCTTCTGGCGTTCAGTTTATCACGAGCCACCAGCTGACAGACAGCAGTTCAAACAGAGTGTCACTTTGTTAATCGTCCACACACACACAGAGCTCAGTGACGACTCACTCACTCAGCACTCCCACACAAGCGAACTTTCCGCCACGCCTTCACGACACACGACAGAGCACAACATATGGACGAACCAACGACCGCCATGGACCTCGTCAGCAGCCCCGGCGCACTCACCACGGCACCGCAGCCGCACAGCGAAGAGCTCAACGCGCACACGTCGCAGATGAGCACCACGCCGCACTCCAGCGTCGTCGTCAAGCCCATTCAGAGCGGTGAGTATCACTGCACGGGCTACTACGTGCAGGCCACGAGCAAGTACGCCATGGCGTTCGTCGCGAAGTTCGATGCCGTCGATGGCGATAACGATGACGGTAGCGACAGCACGATCTCGGCCGCGGGTAGCAACGCGTTTGGCCAGTTCACGATCGAGGGCCGGCGCTCACAGCATCACGTGGCGTTCAAGAAGCACTACTCACGCTACTCGGTCGACTACGAAGGTGAGATCATCGCTGATCCTGATGACAAAGGCGCCAAGCTGACGGGCAAGTGGACGATCCCCGAGTTCGACGCGGGTGAGTTCAGCTTCATCCTGGACCGCGTGGATGAGAACGAGCAGCCGGTCGAGAGTGCCACGTGGCGCGGCCACTACCAGCAGTGGTGGGGCTCGCACGACACGTCGTTCCTGCTCAAAGTGTACGCGTCCGGTCGATTTGAAGGCAGCGGCAGCGACGTCGCCGGCCCCTTCACTCTCTACGGACTGTTCGTAGACGGCAGCACGAGCGGCCCGTTCCACTTCACCAAGCAGTACACGACGCACGCGATCTCGTACCGGGGCGAGCGCAATGGTGACGTGCTCACGGGCGAGTACGAGTCCGAGCAGTGCGGCCAGGATACCTTCTCGATGAAGCGCGTGGACGATGACGAGTAAATTTGTATATATGTAAAGGCAGCAGGAAGACAGAAGCTGAGCGCTTTGTTGTAAGCACAGCTTATCAACATGGAATTATGAGTTCAACAAGCTCTTTGTACATGTGAAGCTTGTTAAAATCTGGTGGTGCTGTGCCAACAACTTGACTGGTCATTATACGTGTGTCGGAGCCGCCACTCAGGACAATACATCTAGTGCTGTTTGATGTTTAGCTGTGCCATTGGCACGCGCGCATAGTGCGAAGAGAGCAAAACAGCGAGGTTCACTTTCACATACAGTCGCTCAGAGAACCATTGGTACACGCCGCACGTTGCCCAGTTCAGGCCAACGTCGATTATCTCTTCATCTTGACCAACGACCCAATCCCAGAAAACGATGTAATCACGACCACCCTCCATCCGATTACCTACTACAACCCGCAATACCTTTCCTCAGCTACTAGTACGTAGTTTCACCCCCGTCAGCCTCTCCAGTCCAAGCAGAGCACGTGCTGTCGAAAGTACGCTTCAGAAGATCTGGGTCCGCAACTCTGCAAACTCGGGCCAGTGCGCCACTTGCCGGATAACAGACTGCAAACAGAACGTAGTTTAAGAAACCAGTCTTCCCCACACCTGGGGCTCCAGTGATAACACAACTCCGGTCGCTCGAGACCCACAGTCGCGCTCCAACGACTCAACAGCTAGAACCTTGATCGAGAGCTAGAAGAGAGTGCGATAACAGAAGCGGATGAAGGGTATGGAATGGGGCGAACCCACCGATCCACTGGATTCCAGTTGAGAGCTTGAGAATCGGAGGCGTCGTCGTCTCGATTCCAGATGTTTGTAGTCATTGGTACACGAAAACTCGGTCTTCACCTTACCCGCTGGAGAATGGATCGGCTCGACATTGTTGGTCACCACCCTGGACCCAGCAAGCTTCGCGTCTTTGTCAGCAGAGATCGTCGAAATCGATCCGTCCTCTCACAGCATCCCGCTTGTCTCCAGACAAGCTTGCTGTGCTTGTCGTCCGCTTTCAAAAAGCCTCGGGGCATCATATCGGTGATGTGAACGTGGCCTGGCCGCGGTGCGTTCTCACTATCAAAGTACGTGGAGACCTGCTGCGTTGGGTCCAGTTCGTTCAGCACGTGCGTGTACTTCTCCTCGAGAATGGTGCTGATGCACACGTGACGGATAACAACGGCCGAGTTGCATTGCACTATGCCGCAAATGCGAGGTCATGTGAATGTTGCGACTCACCTCCTCACAAGCGGCTCAGTTGCGGACACTGAAGACTACACAGCAAGGACATCATTCATCCATGCTGTGGTTCGCGGTCACACTCCTGTCGTGCAGCTATTGATCGCGCATGGAGCCTCGATTCGTCTCAAACAGTGCGACGCGAATCAGGAACGCGAGACGCTTGTTATCTTGGCAGGCCGCGGGGACCACATGAAGACTTTCCAAACACTCATCGAAGCAGGAGTGCCAGTGAACGTCTGCAGTGATCTCGATGGAGAGACGCCGCTGATCTCAGCCGCGCGCTGGGACTACTTTTCTGGCGTGCAGTTGCTGATCGCACATGCGGGAGGCTCGCTTGGACACAGAGAAAAGAGGCAGAAGACGAGTGTCCACTTATCCCCGGCACGTCGGAGATCATGCAATCCATGTGCAGCGCGACCTTTGAGTTTAAATCCATGTGCGATCGACTCATGAAGCGGCTGTCATCCCAGTCGCAGCAGCTTGAGAGCTCCTCAGCCAGAGATTCACAAGAGTACAAGTGTGTCGCTGTTTCTCGTAATACAAGCGATGATGGCTAACGTCGCGATGTGCCTGTTGTTCAGTAGAAGCAAAGCGTTTTGACAGAGAAAGTTGCAAGTTTCTAGCAACCAGTGAATTGATTGAGTTTGGAGTGTTTCACATGTAGCGTCTGACGCGTATCCCAACAGCACATGCGTTGCTCAATTGTGGAAAGCTCGTGAAAAAGCGCGAGTGGAGAGCGGTGGAGCTTTGGAAATCGCGGTATACGCTCGCGAGTGGTGGTGCTTGAACGATAGTGTATTTTGCTCAATATGGAGAGTGTCTCGGGCGGCCACCGATGTGATGCGTCATAGTGCTTTTGACGATTGCACGGTCGAGGGTCAGTGCTCACCGACTTATGTGGCTTCTAAGCAGCGATATCACAAAGCGGAAGGCGATATCTCCGAGTACTGGTTGAAAAGCTCCCAGGCCGTCATTAGAAAGAAAAGGGCGCATGAGTGAAGCGACGGTAATCGCGATTCTCGAGCAAGTGGCGTAGTGTCCCGAGCTCACAGCGCTAGACACCCACATGTTTGACGCGTACATTCGACAGTACGTGCCTTCAACTGGAAAGGCGGGTGAGAATGAAGATACATGGCTGAGGAGACTGTCGTATCGTAGTTGGTGGTGGCCAAAGGTGCATCTGTAGGATTGTGTGTTTGTTCTAGATGATGAGCGGGCGTCCTGAAGCTGAGCTCGTTCTGGTTGCTCTCCTTGCCTCCTCATGTCGGATGCTGAGCCATGGCTGCGCGTATGAGAGAGTTTAATATCAAGTCATTGACATCGCAAGAGGTCTCAGGTTGACATGAGCAATAATGGCTTGCGGGAGGGTGTGTAGACTACGACAGGCAACATGAGGCCATTCGAAAACAGAATGAGCCACTGTCTGTGGCACCCGAGAGGTTGCGATACGGAAAGGAGAGCAGCGAAGTGTTCTCTTGCATTCCAACTGCAGACATGAACATGTGGATGTCGTAGAATGCATTAAAGGGGATGGCCGGGCGTTTGTAAACAGCGTTTGGCTTCAAATCAGAGCTGCTAATCTTTTTCGCGTTGTCGCATTCTTGTATGTTACTAAAATTAAATTGAACAGGATTTTAAAACGCAAGCTGTACCAAATAGTTAGTATGAATAGCAACAGATTTAGTACGCATCACTTCCACTAGATCTTCTTTTACACTCCGTTTTATCGCAACTCTTAACTCTATCATGTCTATCTTCTCGATAAAGTTGATATTCTAGACATTTTAAACGTCATCCTTACAGCTGTAAACTTTATAGGATGTGTACAGTATCCTACACACGCAATGTTGACTCCACATTAAACTGCAACTCTCTCACGCACGCACGCATCAGCAGCTCAACACGTCCTTCCTCTCATTCACCAACTTCCCTCGACACCAGCAAGCAACTCGACAGACCATGCTCAACTCGACCAACAGCAGCAGCGCCAAGCTGCCGGATGTGGCGGCACAGGACATCGCCGCGAACGTGCGCGTCCTGCGCGAGAGCTTCAAGAGTGGCGCGCTCAAGGATGTCGCGATGCGCAAAACGCTGCTGCGCCAGCTGCAGACGCTCATGAAGGAGGGCGAGACGGCCATGAAGGAGGCCATGTGGCAGGACCTGCACAAGCACCCGACTGAGGCGTACTTGGGCGAGATCGCGCTCGTGAACGCCGAGATCCAGGACCACCTGGACTACATTGACGACTGGACCACGCCCGAGTTTGCGTCCACGAACCTCGCGAATCTCCCAGGTCTCTCGTACATCCACCGCGATCCACTGGGCGTCGTTTGCGTCATCGGCACGTGGAACTACCCGGTGAACCTGCTCTTCACGCCGCTGATCGCCGCGATCTCCGCGGGCAACTGCGCGCTCGTGCGACTGCCGGGCGACGACACCACCAAGCACCTCAACAACGTGCTCATCTCGCTCTTTGACAAGTACGTGGACGCACGCTACGTGCGCTACGTGTACGGCGGTGTGGAGGAGACGAAAGCCATGCTGAGCGAGAAGTACGACCTGATCTTCGCGACGGGTGGCTGCTTCTTGGGCAAGATCGTCGCCAAGGCCGCGGCCGAGACGCTCACGCCGACGATCCTGGAGCTCGGCGGCAAGAGCCCCGTGATCGTGGACAGCTCAGCTGATCTCGCGCTCGCGGCACGCCGTATTGCGTGGGGCGCGTTCTCGAACGCCGGCCAGACGTGTGTGCGCCCCGACTACGTGCTTGTGGACGCCAAGGTGGGCGACAAGTTCGTGAAGCTGCTCGAAGAGACGATCCACACGTTCTACGGCCAGGACGTGAAGAGCTCGGACGGCTACGGCCGCATCGTAAACGAGCGCTCGTGCGCGCGGCTACACGAGATGCTGGACGCAGACCGTAAGTACGTGACGTTCGGTGGCGACAGCGACGTCAGTGACAAGTACATCCACCCGACGCTCTTTAACTTTAAAACGGACTTTGCCGCGTTCAAGAGCAGCGCCGTCATGAGCCAGGAGCTCTTCGGTCCGCTGCTGCCGATCTACTACTACGCAGCGGATAACCTGAGCATACCGATCGAGTTCATCACGGCGAAGGACAAGCCGCTGGCGCTGTACGTGTTCACGACGAGTGCGGCCACCAAGACGCGCGTGATCCGCGACACGACTGCGGGCTCCATGATGGTGAACGACACGATGCTGCAGCTCACGAACCCGCACGTTCCCTTTGGTGGCGTGGGCAACTCGGGCATGGGTGCGTACCACGGCAAGTTCGGCTTCGAGGCTTTCTCGCACCGCAAGCCGGTGATCTACAAGTACAGTCTGCTGGACCTGCCGCAGCGCTACGCGCCGTACTCGCCGGCCTCGGAGCGCGTGCTGCGCGTGGTGCAGTACCCGTTCTCGCGCGCTTTCTTCCGCAGCCTCAAGCTCGCGGGCTACGCGTTCGTGATCGTGGCGCTCGCGTTCGCCATCAAGAAGACTTCGTTGGACGAAAAGCTCTTCAAGTTGTTGAAGTTGGAGTGAGTTGAGTGACGAGCTCAATAGGTGAGATTTGAGGTTTTTCGATCTATATGAGTTTAAGTATGTTCATATTTCCTAAAACATGAAAAATATTACCATTTATCATTTTTCGACATTGTTAGATTCATATTCACAGTAAAAGTGCCATGATAGCATTTTCTGTGTTAGCTTGAAGTACGATGCGAAATACAGGGCTTCGCGGATGTTGAGCGAACGTCTTGTCATGTGAGCGCCCGTGCGCACACGCGCGTGCCGTGCGTACGAGCTGTCACTTCTCAATCCACCACCAAGGGACCGACCAAGCGACCAGCAGCAGCAGCAGAGCTTTCCTGCCGTGAAGCGCGCGGTAAGCAGCATCGTGTGATCAGCCATGTACGGTGCCACTCATCGACCACGACCGCAGCAGCGTCACCATCACTACCAAACGTCAGAGAGCAGGACATCGCCGAGAATGTGCGCATCTTGTGGCGCAACTTTGCTATTGGCACGACGCACAGCGTTGCACTGCGCAAATAGTTGCTGATCTAGCTGCGCAACTTACTGCATGATGGCGAGGCGGCGCTCCAGGCGGTACTCTGGAAGGATATGCACAGGCACCCGACGGAGACGTACACGATGGAGCTCTCGCTGTTGTACATCGAGATCCAGGACTTTCTCGACCAGTTGGACGCATGGGCGGCACCGGAGCGCACGTCCATCGACATCGTGAACCTCCCTGGGCTCTCGTACATTAAGCGCGAGCCACTTGGCGTCGTGTGCGTCTTTGGCACGTGGAACTACCTAGCGAACATGCTCATCACGCCGCTGATCGCAACGCTAGGTGCAGGCAACTACGTGATCATGCGGCTCGCGGCCGACGACACGACGCCGCACTTCAACAACGCGCTGCTCGACAAGCACATGGACTCGCGCTACGTGTACGGCGGCGTCCAAGAGACGCAGGCGATGCTGCGCGAGAAGTTCGACCTCATCTTCGTCACGGGCGGCACGTTCCTAGGCAAGATCGTCGCCAAGGCAGCCGCCGAGACGCTCACGCCGACGATCCTGGAGCTCGACGGCAAGAGTCTCGTGATTGTGGACGCGAGTGCCGACATTGCGCTCGCGGCTTGGCGATCGGCTGGGGTGCGTTCATCAACTCGGATCAGACGTGTGTGCGCCCGACTACGTCCTCGTGGACGCCAAGGTGGAGACCAGTTCGTGGCAGCACTGGAAGATGTGATCTACCAGTTCTACGACCAGGAGCCCAAAAAATCCGAGTTCTACGGCCGCGTGGTGAACTGCTCGCTGCGGACCGCAAATGCGTCACGTTTGGCGACGAGAGCGACGGGAAAGAGCGATACATTGCGCCGACGATTTTCAACTTCAAACGCGACTTCCAGGGGTTTTGTGATAGCGCCGTCATGTCGGAAGTGGTCTTTGGGTCGCTGTTGCCGATTTACTATTACGAAATCGGCGACCTGAGCGCGGCGATCGAGTTTGTCAACGCGCGCGAGAAACCATTGGCGCTCTACGTGTTCAGCACCACAACCAGCACCAAGGTGCGCGTGGTGGACAAGACGAGCTCCGGAAGTATCGTGATCAACGACACGATGGTGCAGCTCTCCAATCTGCACGTGTCCTTTGGCGGTGTGGGCAACTCGGGCATGGGCGCGCACCATGGGCGCCACGGCTTAGAGGTCTTCTCGCACCGCAAGGCCATGATCTACAGTCTGCTGGATTTGCCACAGCGGTATCCGCCGTACTCGACAGTCTCGGAGCGCGTGCTGCGGATCGTGCAGTACCCCGTCTCTGTCGTGCAGATGCGGATGGCGCTGCTGCTGCTGCTTGCGGTGGGCATTGCGATCGTCGCTACGGCTGTAGGCAAAGCTTGAGATTGACTGGCAGGATATCGTCAGTAGCAGTAGCCTCAATACATACTGTATTTTGATCAAGACATACTCAGCAAGAGGATTGCAGTGTGAGCTTTTTCATTCAGTACGCAGGTGGTGGCTCCAGCGCGTTCTATTGACCAGTGAGCACGAAGGAGTTCAAGACACCCAGGCACTCTTACCGTCAGCAAACTGGTAGCTCTATAACAGCCAACACTGACACTGCTCCCAGCTCCGTACGGACGCCAAGAGCCTCGCCACCACTCTAGGAGCAGACTCAGAAGCCTCAAAAACGCCTGAGTCTGTCTGCCTCTGCTTCTCTCGCGATGTGTCTACATGAAGTCGTCGTACTCGTCGTATCCGTACTCGTCGTCGTTGACGGCAACCTTGCCGCTGGCGCCGACGCCACCCGTGGATCGCTCGACGTTCGCGTAGCCCTGCTTGCCCGTGACCTTCTTCTTCTTGCCCTTGGGCTTCGCGGCCGCGATCTTGTCGTTCTTAATCACGTTGATGATCGTCGTGAGATCCTTCATGTCGTCGGCCGTGAGGTTTACCGAACCCTTGGTCAGGATCACCTTTATGCACTCGAGCGCGTGCATGGAGCTCGACGTGCTGATACGGGTCGCGACGGCGTCGCCGAACTGCTCGTGGTCCGCGAGCGTGAGTAGTCGCATGCTCGAGATCGCTGCGTCCACGTCGCTGTCCGCAGGCACCGGCGCAGGCTTGGTCACCGTCGCGAACGCGTCGATCGCGGCCTCGAAGTCGGCCTCCTCGATCGAGCGCTTCTCGCGCGCCTTGCGCTCAGCCTCGGTCTCGTTCGCCTGCTCGGCGAGACGTGCCTTCGTGAGCGCCACGTCCAGCTTGCGTTTTTCCTCCATCTCCTTGAGCTTCATCTTCTTCAGCTGCAATGGACAGCGAGCAAGAAAGAAGCGACGGGTTAGCCATGTTGTCTTTTCTCAATTGATGAAAGGCGAGTACGACGTTGAGAACGAACCTGCTTTGGCTTGAGAGGGCCCTTTGGCACAGAGCTCGTCTGCGTGGTGTCCTGAGCGACTTCCTCCTCCTCTTCCTCCTCCTCGTCGTCCCAGTTGGCGGTCACCTTGGTGTTCTCCACCACCCTGCACCATTCATTCCATCGTGATCGTCAGCAAGAAGTCACACAGAGATCAACGAGAGCAATGTAGCAGCAGGTACGTACGAAGGCACTTCGAATTCGTCATCGTCTGTCAGTCAGCAGCATAGAAGATGGAGAGTACACAGACACACAGAGCACGAATCGCCACAGCAAGCACGAGTCGTCAGTCAAAGCTTCTTGAGTCACTCGCTTGTCGTCGCCATCGTTCAGACAGTTCTCCGTCAATTCGACCGTCGCGCACACCAATCGAACGAGTACAACTTGCGCTATCCGAATAGCTACATACGCAGCACTATCGCAGTGCTGCAGACGCCCCACAAGCCTCATAAACACGCAGTTCACGCGCACGTACCCCACGAGTCCATGTTGCTCTGTTTGCTTTCCGCGCTACTCAAAAATGTTGTGAGCCAATCGACCTGAGCTCCCCACGTACGCGCCAGTGTTCTCAACTCCTCGGTACCGTAAATGTACCACTTGAAGTGGTACACAACTGGTACCTCAAAAGGGAGGGAGTTGTGGGGGACACACATAATCCACATCGCCACGAAGCCAAGAGAGGAGCTGATGATGATGAAGATGCAGCGCGTGGTGCTGCTGCTCGTCGTGGCGCTGCTCGCACTCACGGCGCTTGCCCCCGTGCACGCCGACCCACGCGAGGTCGAGAACGCAGAGTGAGCTTCCTTCTCGTCTTTCGCTCGTTGCAATCCGTACAGCATTGACAAAGTTACGATCATCTTTCTCTAACCAACCCGTCGGCATGTGCGCACACTCTGCTCACGAACAGGTTCAAGGAGGAGTTTGGCGAGGAGTTCGACGAGCGCGTCTCGCGCGTCGCAGACGTGGACACGCGCATCGAGCTGGAGCTGGAGCACAACATCCCGTCGCGCGACGGTGCGAGCTTCACGAAGCGCGGCAAGGTGGAGATCGTGTTCAGCGCGGCGCTGCCCAAGCCCAAGGTGACCTTCTCGGGCCTCCCGACGCTCTCGAGCGATGACATCAGCCACCTCGAGCTGCTGCTCGCCAAGAACCGCCACTACACCGTGCGCGCGCGCTCGAACCCAAACGACCCGGCATCGCCGTACGTCATGACGTCGATCCCAATGGTGCGTGACGTGGTTCTGCTGTCTTGTGTCTGGTGGCTCGAAATGGGGTTTTAACCTTATGCTATTGCTCTGTAGTGCATGCTCGCGGGCACGCGCATGCGCGAGAACTTTGCGTTCCACCTGTCGGACAGCGGCAAGCTCGTCGCGATCGAGTACCTCACGCCTTTCGTGCCAGCGGCCGCCTGCGCTGAGTACCAGAAGGTATGCTTTTGTCTATGACTCGCATAATGTCCACTTGCAATATGTCTATGCCGTATCGATTGAAACTAATCATGTTGATGTGTGTGTGTCACGTGTGTCATCTGTAGCGTGACCTCAAGTCGGTCAAGTTTGGCGCGTTCGGTAACGTCTTCAAGGCCCAGAACGGACCATCGTACGTTTTTGTTGGCGCTGCTGTCTAATATCTTTCAGCCCATCACTATGTCTAACGCATTGGTCCTCTTGGCTTGTACCACATGTGCTATTCTAACTCATAGCCCACCGAAGCAGATCGCCGCGAAGAAGGAACGCGCGCCGCAGGGCGTCAAGCCCATCAAGTCGGAGGACGAGCCCGCCGAGGAGGTCGAGAGCCAGTCGTTCCTGCGCAAATACGTACGTGGCTGTGCGTTCTTGTCGTTGTCCTCGTTGCCAACATTGGCCACTGACACATTGTCTATCTCTGTGTTGTCTCTCTGCAGTGGTACGTCGTGCTGCCGCTCGTGCTCTTCAGTCTCTTTGGTTCGGACGGCGGTGCGGCCGCCCCTGCTGGCGGTGCCGCGCCTGCTGCGCCTGCTGGCGGCGGTCGACGACGCTAAGCGGTTGTCTGCAAGCTAGCCAAATGCCTTTCGCGATCACCACAACAGTAGGTCATATCGCTAGATTCCCACCCCAAAGCCATTGGAAATAAAGACTTGCATTCTTAAAAACGATACCAACCGAAGTGACTGTCACTACAATATCTATACGAGCAGCCCCTTGGAAGTATTGTTCTGCTGGTCCATGAGACGGTGCGCTTCGTCTGGCTGCTGCTGCGCCTGCTCGTGCTCTGGGTACTTGTTGACGCGGCCCGCGCGCTTGGACGTCGACGCCACGGGCCACTGGTGTTGCGCGAGCAGCTGGCCCCAGAACGTCGCGTTGCCCGTGGCGATGACGACGCCCACCGCAGTCCCACGCACCACGCGCGACGCCATGAGCAGCACGTTTCTCGCCTGAAGCGGGTCGTGGCACTCGCGCTCGTGGTTGTGCGTATCGTTGACCACCGCGACAAGCTTTCGAATGAGCGACGAACCTCCTGCTTCAACATCATTGCTGTTGTTACAACCGTCGTCATCATCATCGGCGGCCAGCGTCGACTGGTCCACGACGCAGTCCGGCGAGCACTCGACTACGCGCATGTCGGCGCTCACGAGGTCACCCGCACGGAGTTCCACGACGTCACCGTACACAAGACTCATGGCGTCCATGCGCATGCGGCGCGTCGTGGTCTTACCATTTGCGCCTGCAGGTACGCTGCGCCGCACAGTCGCTTCCTTCGGCAGAGCAGCGTGGTACGCCTGCATAGACGCAGTGCGCAGCAGACACGGCAGCAGACAGCAGACCCACGACGGGCAGTTGATCGGTGGCGTCACGCGGTTCGCGCCGTAGAGCGCGCGACGCGCCATGGCGTCGTCGCGCGTAAGCCCCTTTGTTGGGTCCACGCCAACCTGCGCGACCAGGTCTGCGACTGATGCGGGGCGGTGGTAGTTCTGCATATACATGGACAAGTCAAGAGGTTGGGTTACACAGGAAGCGGGTGAGGCGTGGACACAAAGAGCCTCGCGCATGTACCTGGACCTCCTTCATATTCGCGAGTGAAGCAGAAATGGGTTTGTCTGATGCAGTAAGATATCCTAAGTTGATATCTGTGCACAATGGTTGATCATGTAGAGCAGGAAAAACGACGTCCCAAAACCAAATACCCCCTTATACTTGGGATTTGTATGTGGAAGGGGGCACTTGGTTTTGGGACAATTCCAAGAAAAAAGTCGATTCTTTTTTGAAAAGGATTTCAAAAGAAATGTCAAATAATATGTTGTATGATGCAGCATGCAAGTGCCAAGCCGCACGTTCAAAACCGACACACAGAACAATTCAGCGGCTCACAGCTGCCGGCAGCAGGAGCATTTTCACACTCCACCTTCTTCGCTTCTCAGCCCAGCACGTGGACAATAGCACAGAGCCTGACCCGACCGATCAACTATGTGAGTGCCGTGGCTTCCAGCGACGTCATGCCCCTCCACCCCACGTGCTCGCACTGCGTGGACGCAGACGCGGTGGAAACACCAACATAGCGGGTTTAATCCCTGCTGTGAGCTTCGTTTACGATGTGCATGTGTGCATTTGCGTGCATGTGAGTTTGTGAGTGCGGTTGCTGGTCTGATCATGAGTGTTTGCGTCGTTTGCTCTTGGTGCTAGTCAAATGTATGCGAAAAGATGCTTGTACGTGCAAATGTGTTCTTTATTATGAATATATGAATGAAATGAATGAGCTGCGTGTAAATACTACCTGTCTCGCCATACACTGCTTCAAGAATGTTTTGTGTGAAACCAGGAGCTAGATCAACGATCGTGCCAGACCAGAGAACACTTCGATAGCGCAGAATTTTGCCGTTAAACGCACCGGTGCGATGGCGCACGCGCTTCTCCTTTAGCATAGCATTTCCGTCCTTTGACGCGATTACGTGCTTGCGAAGAAACCAGGATCCCCAGCTCTGGCATCGTGCCCGCAAATCTTCCGACGTGGTCTGCATGAATCGGAATGCTCCGCTTATATCCCCGACATCATTCGCGCGGAAGCAAGTACTTCACTCTCCACTTCGAGAATCCGTTGTGCAAGTGTTTTTGCTCCATCATAGCTAACAGAGATCGCCGAGCCAGGAACTGTGTTGTCGTTCAGCGACTGTCCTTCAAGAAAAGACAGATCATGAATGATCCACGCGGCTTCACCCATTGCAGTGTCACCATCTTGTACAGCGCCGAAAGGACTGCAGGACACGCGATCGAGCTGAGCCAGCAGATCCAAGTTCAGCACCAAGTACTGATTGCTATGTGGTAAAGTGGGTTACCAAAAATCCATGGCAAAGGGACAACTCGTCAACGGGTAAGACGAGCAGCCCTGATATACAGATGAATTGCTCACATTGTGTACCCGGTTCGTGTCCTGGGACAGAGATCCGACTGCCCTCCTA
>JAASGT010000942.1:0-13564 GCA_023334315.1 Globisporangium alternatum
AGCAGGTCCGCATTGTCGTGTTCGTCCATCGTTTCACGCAGCTCTTCCATCTTCTGTGCTTGTTGCTTTCTCTGACCTTCTCGTCGTGCAGCGCTCGACCGGGACAATCTGATTACAGGAGCATACATTTATCAAGTCAAAATTATGACCTGGTTGTCACCCAGTTTATAAACGTTATATTTTAGACAGTTTGATAACGTTAAGTAAAGTTATGATAGCGTAACGTTGACACCCCTATTCTCAAATGGAAGAACAAGCTGTTCTGAAAACCAATGTTATTTTACAACGCTGGATATATTTTTGGATGTCTCGCGCGAGTGTCTCTGCCTTTTGTCAGTGTTATACATCCGACGGTTCCCTCAATTGAGTGCCATGTGCCTTTCTCTGCACTTGACTTGGGTTCAGTATGTGCAGTGCGTCAGCGCATCCGTCAAGTCAGCGAACCAAATCATCTTTTTGGCAGACGTGATGAAGATGCAGCTCCAGGGCACTGCCGTCGCCACGAGCACGCGCCGTGAGAGCAATAACCAGCTGCAGGAGGATGAACAGGACGGCGGCCTCAAGCGCCTCGAGTCGTCTCCAGAGGAGGACGAGGAGCACTACGTCAGGTGGGTCGACGAACACGCAGTCTCCCATGCCACGTTTCTACCTCGGGCGACGAGCTCACGTGTCTTCCTTTTCGCTCTCGATCTCCTCTGTGTGTTATAATGCAGTGAGGACGGCGAAGTGGTCGTCAAGGTGGTGGACGACAAGAGCCGCGCGCTCAAATACAAGCGCCTGGCGGCCGAGCGAGAGCGTGTAAGTGGAAAAAGAATGGCTTTTCGACATTGAAAGGGCGATGCGATATGACAGACTTTACCATTCGTTTTTGTGTGTGAGATAGGAGGCACGACAAGCAGCCGAGTATGGAAACGCGCTGCTCGTGCAGAACGAAGAGCTGCAGCTGCAGCTCGCGGCGCTCGACATCCAGTACGAGGCCGAGGTAGAGGAACTCAAAGGCGAGCGCGACACGCACAAGCGCCATCACGACCACGCGCTGCTCGAGATCGAGAGCTGGAAGCGGCGGTTCGCACGCGCGAAAGAGGAAAAGTTCGAGCTCGTGGCGGACTTCGAGCGCTTTGTGGCGCAGTGTACGTGTCGCACTGCTGGCGCCAGTAGCGATGACAGAGTGGCCGAGCTGACGCATAAAATCGCAGAGCTGGAGCTCGTAATGCTCGAGATGCAAACAACAGAGCAAGCGAACGCGCGCACGATCGCGCTATTGAAGACGTGGAAGCGCGAGACCGAGCACGAGCAGAAGGAGACGCACGAACTAGAGATTGCTGAAGCCCAGCGCGACCGATCGCTCGTGAAGAAGCTCGAAGGCGACAATGCACGGCTGCAGAAGAGCGTCGATTTGCTCACAGCAGTAAACGCGCAGCTGTCGTCCCATGCAGACGCGTACGCTCAGGAGCTCATAGAGAAAAAGAAAGAAACTCAGGCGCTACTGGACGAGCTGGCGGAGATCCGGCTCGAGTGCAGTTCCAAGACGGAGCTGCTGCTCACGTCCGAGGCTAAATGCAGTCGCGTGCAGCGTGAGCTGGCGCTGCTGGAGGACGTTTCATATTTGTCGCGAGCGTTTATCGACCACGACACCGAGGAAGACGCGGACAGTGACGAAGACGTTGTGGACCACGCCAAGAACCAGCAGCGGAGAGAGAACATGCGGCTCTTAGTATCAGATGAGCTGAACGAAGAAGGCGCGGCGACAACAGCAACAACAACGCGCGACTCGATTGGTCCGCTTGAAGGCCTCATGCCGTCACCTTTCACGGCCTTCCCCGCATCCATACGTGCCGCCAATGGAAAATCCGCGGCGGTGGTGAGTCCAACAGACCTGGAGAGCCACAAGAAGCTGCACCACTACTTCCACCTGACGGCGCAAAGCATCATCCACGAGAACAAGCTGCACGAGAAGTGCTTCAAGTCGTCCAGTCGCTTCACGACCGACTCGTGGTACCGAGAGATCATCGCGCTCGACATCCCGTACCTGGAGTGGCACGCGTGGCTCATCAACCGCATCAGCCAAGTGGCGGCGTCCGTACAGGAGGACGACCCCAAGCCGCTACTGAACATCGCGACGCCCGAGTCCAGCGCACGCAGCACTAGGGGCTTTGGCGGCTTCTTTCTGCGAAGAGATGCCGACGGCAGCAGCCCGGTCGGTAACGCAGCGAACCGCAGCGCGTTCCCCGCGATGACGAACTCCAGCGTGTCGCCCTCCAGTCGCCCGGGCCACGTGCCGTTCTCGGTCGCTCGCGCGTTCTTCCGGCTGCTGCGTACGCGCAAGGAACAGGAGCTCGACTCGTCGTCCGAGGAATAGAGAACTAGCAATTGCCCATCAGCGCACGCGTTCGTCCACGAATGAGCGAGAAAGAAGAAGTAGTGAGAAGTACCTATTTTATAGCGATGTATTGATCTCTCAATACAGCGATCCGCAGACCGCGATGGAGACCGCGAGGCCAAAGCCGAGAGTCGCACCCAGTCGAGCCATCGCGTCGGGCAAGTGCTCCAGCTGCTCGTTGCGGAAGTCTTCGCTCACGTCCTTGAGCTGCGCGATGGTGGCCAGCAACAAAAAGTTGCCCACGTGACCCAGCACCGTGCCTAGCACGAAAAGCATCGCGTAGCTGACCACCGCGAGCAGCAAGAAGAGCTGGTAGCTCCACTGGAAGTCCAGGAAGAGCGCCACGGACGTTTTGGCTTTGCCCATGCGCCGCGCGAACGGCGCGTCCTTCGCGCTCTTAACGATCTGTTCATGATTGGTATGCATAAACACACAGTGAGACCCGATCCAGTCACTAAGTAACGTAAGGACATGAGCCACTTACCAGGAACGACAACGTAAAGTTCGTCACCGGCAGTGCGTAAAAGACGACGACCCACGGGACCTCGCCGACCACAAAGTACGCGGTCGAGTACATCGCGATGGGCCCCGTAGCCGCTGCGAACACAATCTCCTCGAGCCCCACAACTGGAAACTCGGGGGCGTATCTGCAGTAGAAGAAGGTGGCGGAGGCGAACGTCGCCAGGGCGGCAGTGACATGCACCGGCTTTTCGTGCAGCACGTGCGACGCAGCGAGACAGAGCAGCATGGCCGCGTAGTAGACGAACGACCAGCGCTTCACCTGGGTCTGCGAGAGCAAGCTGTGCGAGTGTGTTAGTCAGGCTAATACATGAGATAATGAGTACACTGCTGCAATGACAACGCGGTTCGTACTTGATGACGATCTTGTTCTCTGCGCTGGCGCCGGCCTGGCCTGACTTCATCGGCTCGAAGACGCGGTGGAAGTTGCTGTAGACCGCGTTGAGGTTCGCCAGCATCTGCACGAGCACGGCGATGGCCAGCGCACTCCACGCGTCGACATTGAGGAGCGACACGCGGTGGGACGTCGACGTGCCCAGCAGAGTGAGCGTGATGAGTACAGGGCACGCCGCGGCGAAGAGCGTGCGTGGACGGATCGCAGACACCTGCGAATACCAAAAGCGTCAGTTAGCTAGCTGATTTGCTATTCAATAGACGCATACAGTGCATCGCACGAGCTGCCACGCACCACGCTCTTGGCGTACTGCATTGGCTTCGTATCTTCGCGAGCGCTGGCCGCCATCTTGACGCCTCTGTTGTTATTTGTAGAATAAGTTGTTTTGTTCGGAAAGCTCCTAAGCCTAGGCGCTTTTTTGCTCACAGTTTTTGAGCGAATGAAGTCATAAAATGTCAGTTGTGGCCAATTTGAATTGCCCACTTTTAAAATACAGACGAAAGCCAAAAAGAAAAAGAAACAGGCAAAATCAGAGCTCATCCCAGCATTTTCAAGTATATTAACGATGTTATCAATCACACAGCAAAGAGCGCCAAGCAAGGAGATAGAGCACTTACCGCAAGCCTAAGCAGCCATTCAATTCGCCGTGGTGCTGCAGCGTACGCGAACGGATTCGTCAAGCTCGCTATCCAGTGGATCTCGACGCATGGTTTCTCAGCTCCCTGACGGAAGTGTTCGCCTACATCAGAGGGACAACGAAGGAGGATCTGAGTGTCAGCAAAGTCCTCGCGGGTTACCCGGACCCCGACTTCCTAGTTGCGACACCAACAATCGAGATGCTGACGACTTAATTACCTGCACACGAGCGCGCTGTCGTCGCGGCGCTGAAGAGCGAGCTGTTTCGGAACGTCTCTGGATTTACTGACGCCAACGCCAAGCTCAACGTCGCTCCAGATGCTCTCGATGCTGCATTTGCACCGCTGCTCATCCACCTGCCTAGCATAACAGAAGCACAGCAACAGCAAACCAATGTAGTTCTCTCGCAGAACACTTACCGTGTTCGCTGCGCGCTGCAGCAGGCGAGCGAACAAGTCGGAACGCAGCTCACGATGACGACGTGCTGTGAGTGGGGTACGCTGCTGAAGAGCTGGCAGATTTGCAATCATCTCCACGCGGGGAAAGCAAGCGCGGAGAAGCAATTCATCCTCGAGGCAGCAATTACGCAGTTGCTGGCGCTGGTGAGCATTTTTGCGTCACTAAGCTCCAAGTCAGCCACGAGCACGTACAAGGGAGCCAGCAAAAGACGACGCAGCTGCTGCACTCACGCACGTGAGCGATCGCATCGCCAATCGCAGAAACCGTAGTTGGCGCACCGTCCATCGTCCCAGTCGCAGCGTCGCTTGCCGATGTCTTCTACAACTGGCACACCATGCGACTGTGGGAGATGGCAGCAGACAAGAAGGAACAAAATGCTCGGTCAGCGATGAAGTCGTGCATCAATATCATGAAGATACTGTACCAAGACCGGCTCGCTGTACCAGACGAGTCGTCGAAGCGAGATGTCGCGCTGCACACAGACTGGAAGCAGCATATCTGGCGCAGCGATCACACTCGCTTAAGTGCGTTCGTCCTGAATTTGTCAGTGAAATAATTTTTACACTTACGTTCCGTAATTACCTGTGTACCGATTTACACCTCAAAATACAAGACCGCTGCCTTTGACAAGTGCACGACTTTGACAGAGGGATTACGGTAATACTCCCTCTGTTTCACTGTGTTTGTCCATTCTTGGCAAAACAAGTAAAACAAGATCAATTTTTATAGCCTGATTGGCTACTGCACCGCAAAATAAAGCTCATTCTGCGTACTTTCAGTCAATCCTGGTCGCGCGTTCATCCAATTATCTCAAGCCGAGTAATCGACCAATCAAAACTATCATTTTTGAAGGGGCTTACGCCGACGGCCATTGCGAAGCGTGCCAGCCACCTATTTTCACGTTTGCGGACTTAAACGACAGCTTGAAACACGAAAAGCACGAATATCTGTTCCCGGGACGCTGAATTGCCTTTAACAAATCATACTTGCTGCGCAAACCCGACGCTTCTTTCAGCTCAAACCACGCAAATATGCCTCTATAAATGGTTTACCTTTATGATTGAATACAATTACATGTATCGTTTTATACAGGACTTACCATTTGCGTGGTTGTTGGTGTTCTTATTGTCGAAGATGAGTGCCAAGACCAAGCGCCGAAAGAAGAACCTCACGGACAGCGAACGCACTGGGATCATGTGCACGCTCCTCCAGTGCCCAGGTCACTTAGTTGCCCACAGAGCTTGTTTGAAAAGGCGCGTTCTTCTTCTGCTAACAAATCGAAATAACACATTTTGGGTGCTTTCCTCTATGAATTTATCTTGCCCAAATGGACAAACATTGTGAAACAACAAATCGCTCAGTTTTGGACAAACACAGCGAAACAGAGGGAGTATCTCTCTATCAGCTCACTTATTCAAAAAGGTGGTCTTTCAACCTTGAACGTTTTTGTGCCGCATTTGCGCAAGCGCGGGGCAACATGAATGCAATGTGACGATCTGTCCATGTCCTGTTCTTTTTTTCGCTTTCAGTTCACACGGCGAGAGTCCATTTCTGTGTGTGAGAGGGGTCCTCCGATTCGCTGGTAGAATCCCCGAAGTGTCACAAGCAAACAAGTGATGAGCAAGAGAGAGAGAAAGAGAGAGAGAGGACAATACAGGGAGGCTGCAGTTCCATGCTCTATGCTCCATCAGCAGCAGGCGATCAACTTGGCCTGGATGCAGCAGCGCAAATGCTGCGCGCGTCCGTCCTCTTCACTTCCCACACGGTGTACAGTAGACTTGCAAATCTCACTTGAACGTGCCGCCCAAACGAGCAACCACACAACAGCGCAAGCACCGCGAGTGATCAGTCAATCAGACAAGCAAGCAAGCGAGCGAACTAACAAAGCAAACAAGCCAGTGAGTAAGAATATGTCATTGCCACAATTTGTTCTTGCGTCCGTCCAGTAGGTCTTATTCAGCTGGGGCATCAGATCCACCAGCAGCTGGGATTTGCATACGCTTGCTCCTGTGCATCTGAAAATAGATAGCGTGCTTGCCTTTCCCCGTTGATGGGCATCCCTGTTGGTAGTGGTGGTGCTGACACTCACGCCCCCTCTCGCTCCTCATCCCCGTCGCCTGCACACTCTCTTGTGTGTCAGATACGAAGACGACGACAATCGGATCCGCCCAGAAAATCCTCAAGGGCCTGCAGTCCGCCACTTACCCACCAGACGCACTTGCTGCGTCGGCGCATTGGGCAATTGGCTGCGGTCACAGAGACACCACCGACGGCGTCACATCTCGCCCATTAAGCAGCAGGAGCTATCTGCTCGCTCGCTCATTGCCTCCCTGCCACGTGACGCACCGTCCACAGTAGGACCTCCCAATCGCGTTCCTGTCTTCCTACTCTCACGGCACATCCCCACAACACACACACCCTGCGTTGCTGATCAGCATGTCGAGCATGAGCTTCAGTAGCTCTCGGAGCGGCGGCGACGTGAGCATTGCGTCTTCGAGCGGCAGCAAGCACTCGTACTCCATGTTCCCGATCGTCGAGAAGACGTACCGCGTGCGCGTGACCGAGGACATCGAGCGCGACCTGCGCTTCCTCGGTCAGTCGCGCGTGGACGCGCTCACGTCCAACTTTGACATGACGCTCGTCAAGGACAAGGGCAACCTGCAGCTCTACGAGCTCGCCGAGCAAGAGTTCTTCACGATGAAGGGCGTGACGACCGTGAACGCGCCGCTCGAGGAGGTCATGGCGCTGCTGCGCATGGACTCGACGCCCAAGCTGCGCGAGGTCATGGGCGAAATCTTCGGTACGCTCTTCCTCGACGGTGTCGTACTCCACCGGGCCAAGGAGACACGCAAGAACGAGAGTTTGTCGGTCAACTGGACCGCGCTGCAGTCCTCCAAGCCACACCTACCACACCGCGACTACGTCTTCCTGCGCTACGGCGACGTCTTTGAGAAGCCGTCTGAGCACGGCAACTCGTACCACTCGAACGGCTCGGGGCTCTACGTGGGCGCGTCCATCTGGGAGAGCATCGAACTCGACGGTTGCGATCCGCTGCCGTCGTCGCAGAACGTCGTGCGCCTGCGCATGCGCCGCTGCGGCATCGTGGTCGAGGAGACCAATTCGGAGGCCGGGCTGCGCATCTCGTTCTTCCTTTCGGAGGCGCACCCGGGCCGCGCGTCCGTGTCCACGCTCACGCGCGGCTGGATGACTAAGCTCGTGAGCTGCACGAGCGAGATCGCGAACATGATCATTGCGCGCGCGCTGGAGTCGCAGGCGCTGCTCTCGAAGAACCAGTTCATCAAGGATGGCGTCAACTGCTTCATCTGCATGAAGGCTTTCTCGATGTTTCGGCGCAAGCACCACTGCCGCGTGTGCGGCGACGTCGTGTGCAGCAAGTGTTCGGAGGTCAAGAACCTCAAGCAGAACGGTGTGAGCAAGGAGATCCGCGTCTGCCAGCAGTGCCGCAACAGCTCCACGGCGTCGATCCGCAGCTCGGGCAGCGACTCGCGCACGCTGCGCTCGGGCGCGTCCAAGCCGAGCTTCTCCAATTACTCGATGGCGTCCTCGGACACCTCGCAGTCCTACGACGAGGACACGTCCACGCACACGGGCTCGACGTCCTCGAACGCCAACACGATCCCCGAGCACTCGCTCTCGGACTCGAACAGCGAGTCGGCGCGGATCAAAACGTCCCCGACCCCGGTCCCACGGTCCAACGGCCGTAATGGCGGCGGCATCGGCCCCGAGCAGCCCAAGCTGCTGGCCAAGAAGCCGAGCATGACGTCATCCGATATGATTCTGCTCTCCAAGCAGGAGGCGCAGCTGAGCACCGACATGATCCTGCTCAACAACAAGCGTATCGAGGCCTCGGGCTACTCAGAGTTCGGCATGTATTCGAACGATAACGGCTTGTCGCCCGAGGAGATGGCCGAGATGGAGCTCCAGTCAACCGTGCGTGAGAACACGCCGTTCAAATACGCACTGAGCTACACAAGCCGCCAGGATTGGCCCAAGGCGCCGCTGCCGATGAACGAAGTCGCGCGGCTCAAGAAGGTGCGCGAACTGCACCTGGCAGACCCGGGCTTGCACTTCCAAGAGATGTGCGAGTACGCCGCGGCCGAGATGGGCTGCCAGATCGCCGGCGTGTGCTTCATTGGCGACAAGACGGGCTTTCTCATGGCGAAAGTCGGGCTCGATAAGCGCGAGCTGTCACGCAACGTGCTCTTCGACGCGCACACGATCATGTCGGACGAGCCGACGATCATCTTGGATGCGACCGAGGACATCCGCTTCGTGAACAACCCGCTCGTGCAGGAGGGCCAGGTGCGCTTCTACGCAGGCTTCCCGATGATCACGTCGGATGGCCACACGGTCGGCTCGTTCTGCGTGGCTGACCCGTTCGCGCGCGAGAGCCTGAGCGGCGACAAGTTCTTCTTCCTCAAGAACCTCGCGGACGTGGCGATCCGCGGCGTGGAGCAGAACACGATCAACCAGATGGCCAGCGTGGGGCCGACGTCCAGCAGCACGGAGCTCGGGTCTTTCCAGGTGCCGCCGCCGGCGGCCATGAACATCGTCGAGGCCCACCAGACGATGCAGGAGCTCTTGAAGACCGCGTACTCGACCCAGGTGCAGGTGCGCATGCAGGTGAATCCATTGACAAAGTAGATAGGGACAACACACACATTCAGAGAGAGTCAAGAAGTCAAGAGATGATGGATGATGCAGCAGAGAGAGAGAAGACGAAGTAGCAGCAAAAGCAAAACAAGTTAAGTTATGGGTTCACACGCACGTGCGCTTCCCACCGAGCGAAGGCGACCACCGATGAAGTGAGCGATGAGCGCACCAGAAGGCCAACGAACGCATTGCGCTGAGGCTCGCGGCGCACAAGGCAAGAGAGCGTGAGAATGAGTGAGGGTTTGATACAACCGAGTGAGTACAGACATTCGTTGTGTATTTGCTCGTCTGTCTGCTATAATTCGGAAGCTGCTGCTGAAGACGAAGAGCCATCGCATGCGGCAGTATCCACGGTCGGCAGTGCGAGCACGACACCTACGAGACTGCGTCTCTCTGTCGCGCACGCACACACGCACATGCTCACTGGCTAAACTGTGCTGTGAGCGATCTCTTGGGCGTCATCTTTACTCTCCTGTTCCTCTTCTTTATTACGATTAATCCAAGCTCTTTTTTTCGTTTTCGTCGTTTTCTCTCGTGTGTGTTGTTGTCGGTGAGTCCGTCCGCGTCGATCGGTCGCGAGCGGCTCCTCTCTCTCTCTCCTTGCCGACCGCACGCGCTTAGTTCTTGACCTCCTCGAGCTCCCACTCGTCATCATCGTCGTCGTCAATGCCGGCGTAGAAGTTGGCGAGCGAGTCCTCGATGGACGTCGTGCTCTTCTTCTGGCGCAGCGCGGCACCGGACTCGAGCAGCGTGAGCAGATGCACCTTCTGCTTCCACTGCATGAGCGTCTCCTCGAGCTCCATGTTGGCCTTGGTGATGAGCATGTCGACCACGCGCGGGTCCTTCACGTCCGCGTGCTTGCGGAAGAGCGCCTGCACCGCCAGACGCGCCTCGGCCGGCTCCATCGAGATGTCGTACAGCGTCAGTACGCGCGGCACCTGCTTGGTGATGTAGCGGTAGAGCGTCACCGCAGGGCTCGCCGCCCGGCCGGTCGCCTTCTCTGCAGCCACGCGCAACGCCATCTTCTCCTTCCGGCTCTTGGTCTTTTCTTGCGTCGAGCGCTTCCGTTGGTGCGGCCCCCTCATCGACGGCCAGAGGTTTTTGTATTGCTTGACGTGGACCACACTGTTGATTGCGTCATTGTCTATGTGAGTTTCGATACAATTTTGCTGTTTGGCGAAATACCATACAAATCCAAGTCAATAACGTGCTAAAACTAAATCCACACTACAAGAAGGAAAACGGCGGTTCGTTTATGTGCACCACACAGAAAACAATTTTATTTTGCACTACTAAAATTACTAAAATGTCCTAGCGTCCGCGTTTACAAATATAGCCTCAACTTTCTTCCAGTAAGTCAGATTTACCATGATAATCACTTACTTCTCTGTTTCATTTAATAGTGAACAATTGGCGTTTTTAGGTCTCTGTTGGCTCCACAAACCGTCTCGTTGATCTGAAGATACGACTAGAATTGGCAGCTTCTTGCGCGTTTATGCATATTTAGTAGTGATTTAAGGCCGAGAGGTGGTGAAGTTAACAGCAAAAATGAGCGATCTATTTTGACAGGGAACAAGGTTTTTGTCTGTGAAGCAGGAACAATTGCAATTGTGTTTTAAGCGGTGCTTTGAAATTATCACAGTCATTTTTAGTCAGTATAATTGCACAGAGCGTCAAAAATGAACACACAAAAGCAAGTTTTTAGAACTACGTGTGTTTTTTTCAGCCAATAGGAAGTTATAAAATTTTATCACTCATTTTATGATAGCAGAAGCATTTATTTATTCATGTTTTTAAGCACGCTTTGTCTTTTACGAACGACCTCAGCAGAAACAACCAAGGAGGTTGGCGACACATCACGGCGCAAATCCTTTCCACTGCGCGGGAGGGAGAAGCCATTGCCACCCTCGTACACAATCACCCTCTTCATTACCCTTTGGAGGGTCAGGAAGGTCTTATTGACCGTCTCGGCTGGGACCTTCTAAACGCGTCAGTGACAGCGCTGATGAGCGCTTGTGTCGCACGCGTCTCTTCTTAGTACTGGATCGACTGCATCGAGTTGAATAGGTCGAGGTCTAGAGCGTTTAAATCAGGAGCTCGTGGTGACTGGCACACCATTTCGATTCTCATCGCTTCTTCTCGTCCAGCTGCTGGAATGCCAGCATTGTCATGCTGCGCGCGGATAATCGCATCTCGCTTGTCTAAAAACACGTAAAATTAATAAATGAGCATACAGAACAAAAGATTGCAAAATAAGCACATACCAGGATATAATTTCGCGGACAGCCGGGAACACTTTTTCTTTAGCAGGCGCACCTACACCTCGCAAGTCATGCTGCTATTCTGAAGGACTGGTGTGTCTGTCGGCCGATTGGCGGAGCTCCGTTTTGCAGAGACCGTCTCGACAACCGGCCAGATGCCGATATTGTCGTCGAAATTGCGCTTGTTGCAGTAGTCGTAGCGCGGGCGAGCGACTTCCACCAGGAATATCACCTTGTCGATGTACCGCTTGTTCGGCGTCGAGCGGTACGGACCATTTCTTGTCCATGTGGATGGTGTCGTACACTGATCTAAATAAGGCAGACAAGTGAATTAATGAAAGTGCTTCTAACAAATCTCATCCTGAAACTGTTCAGTGTGAATATCTACCCAGAAACACAATCAACGAGAGAGGAGGAAAGACGATCTGTATTCGGTGCACTATAAGGGAAGAGACGCGTCACGGCGAGGTTATTGGAATATTTAAGTGGCAATACGTATTTACAGTTCATCGTAACGAAGATCCCGCCTGAGACGAATCCGGATTGCATCAGAGAGCAAAGCAGAACATCATCATTTTTGGCAGCACGTGTGGAAAGACGTGAAGAGAATTCAAGCCAAACAGGGAGTGCAGACCTACGAGATCGCTACCACATGATGGACTTATCATCTCAGCTTGAAGGTTATGGAGCACAACTTCGTTAGACGCGACGATCGTAGCGTCCCAATTCCTGATGCTCGATGATTTTGCCAGGCGTTGGACCGAAGAGATAATGGACTATGCGACAGCGATTAGCGTGCACATGCTGTAACCGGGCACGTCAATGCTCGCATTACGCGACACAGTACACAGAGTGAGGAAGCGTGTGTGGACACCTTCTCTCAAGGACTTGTGCGTTGCGTGTGTTGCTTGCTTTCAGCAGTGCAACTCGATACACTGATTACCTCCCCTGAGCACAATCTGAAGGATCTTAGAACTGAGTCTTTAAAGGCAAAAGTCGAACTGTTTATTTGTATGGGAAGTACTTCTGTGGGGCTACTTCGGCTATCTTGATCTTACTATAAATGCATGCAAATCTGAAGTAGTTTGCAGAGCCAGCGTGCAACGAATGGCCCTGAAACACCCTTTGTAAACTATCCATATGATTGGTCTAAATGGTTGTTGTTCGTTTGTTTCTATCCAATCAGGAAAGCCGTCTGTGACTGGCTTCTTCTGGCTGCACCGATAGGGTGCGCCTAAGTACGGCGAACCTTTTGTTCGGCCTTAAAGCAATTGCGCGCACTTACGTGCCGCAGACATGGTTAAGTTGCGGCGGCACAACTTAACGTGTAACGCCCCGTTACACTTTCCGCCTCGAAGAAGGACAGAACAGAAAGGAGGTAGACACAACACCTGAGGCGTCCACCACTCGAGCTTGTGTGTGATTGTTGTTAAAAAGACCTGCTGCCCAAAACAGACCTGATACCAATATAACGTGGTCAATCAATTCATGGCCCAAAATCAGGGGGTTAAGGTAAAATGGAGCGTAAAACTATCGAGACGCGCAAACGTTGGCTCCTTGGTCACGATGATATTTCCCTTAATTAGCTATTTTTGGTGCAATTCCGAGGATGAATGTTTCAAAATTGGGCAAGTTGCAAGGGTGAGAGGTCGAGCAATAAACGAGAAGGAAAACAGATTCAACAAATTCATGGGCCACTCCAATTTTTATGCAAATCGACGCTGCAGAATTGCTTTCACTGCCTCACAAGGTGGCTTCGCCTGTGTTCTTGTGAGGTGCTATCGCTCGACCTTTCTTTCGAAGCGGTGAGGTGAGCATGTCGTCCTTTTGAACGATTTTGCTGTCTGCGTCGATCACCTTTCGGGGTCCCTTCTTACGTGCTGGTGATGGAGGTAGAGCCAAAATGGCGACTCGGGCTTCGTCACGAACACGCAACCAGTTCGCTTGACCGAGTTCACTCTTCGTGATCCGATAAACGCTTCGTCGAGATGGACTTGTTGGGCGGCGTGCAGTAGAAATACGCGGTCTCGTCCATGTTGTAGATGTCTCGTCTTTCGTACCGGCTTGTTGACTTCTGCAGCGCCGCACGCCCGTCCTCGACTGCTGCTGTCTTCGCCGAACCTGCTTCACCGTGCGTGCGGCGCGACCTGAGTCGGTGGCGCGCTTGAAAGCGAAAGAGCCATCCTTTGCTGAATCTCATCGTGGCGAGCTTTGCAGCCGCAGGAGGAGCGAGTTTTGGCA
>JAASGT010000943.1:0-13557 GCA_023334315.1 Globisporangium alternatum
AGTTGGGCGTTCGTGGGAGTTCCAACTCCCAAGTCACGTCTCTTACTTTGGCAGAAGACATGTACTTGGGCATTGCTTCACACTGATTTCATGAATAACAATGTTAGCTATAGCACCAATGTTGTGTACCAACTTTCAATATTTTTACAAAAAAAACACACAACTCAGTCATGATGGTCACTTCAACTCTTGTCACTAAACAAAACGTCATTTAAATTTGATTTCAGTATAGGCACACTATCGAGGTAAGTTGAAGTCGCAAGTTGCCTTTTTGCTGCAAAATGCGGAATTGCAATGCGGGCATGGGAGCGCGCATATTGCAACTCACCGCCACGCACGCAGACTCCATTCGAGTCCACAGCAACCAGCTCAAGTGCCGTCATCCAACAAGAGAGAAATAGGGAGGCGACGACGAGATGCAACGCCCAGCGACGCGCGTCGGTCTCATGACGATCGCCAGTGCCAGTACCAGCGCCAGTTCGACGCGTGACTTGGTAAACCAAAGACAACCCGCCGTCCATGTTACTATTCCGCCAGTAGTGAGTCCTAGCACCCAGCAGAGCAATGCAAGCACAGCAACAAATGTGGAAACAGATCAGCCGCTGCACGAACCGCTTGAGCAGTACCGCTCGAAGGAGCTGCGGAAGGAAGTGTCACGCTTGAAGCTCAAGGTCAACCGGCATGGCGGACCCGAAGGCAACGATCACAAGCACGGCTACATTGCGCTCATTCGGAAATTCCATCGAGGACCGAGTAAGATGTGCGAGCGCGTCAACTCTGTCGAAAACATGCGTGCAGATGCAGTTCGAGACAGCCAGAGTCCTGCGCATGTGGATCCCACGATCAAGTAAGTGAAGTTATTCGTTCTTCGCACAGACCGGCTGCGTATCGACAGAAACTCACGTGTATTCCACCTCTCTGTAGACTACTGGGCGCGTTGTTCTCAGATCAGCTCTGGAGAAAGTTTTACAGCCTGCACCACACGATTGCCCAGCGGAACAAGTCGATGCTCAGCCACACAGCCACCATACCTTCGATCGACATGTACAGCCCCTTGCAGTCAGCCGAGTCACTGAAATTCTGGGAAGAGCTCGCGAGCGCGCTTCGTGGTTCGTTCAATGCGGGTGGCGATTCGTTTCTGAGCTGCACGCCCGTGAAGTTATTCAACAACTGGAGACACCTTTGCGCTGCATTCAATGGCAAGGTGGTGGAGCGAATCCCAGATCCGTCGCTCGCGCATCAGCTCGCATACCTAAACCAGCTATTGAAGCGCCGACCCGCGCTTGCGTCGCTAGTGTCTGTTGGAAACTTCTACAGCACTTTCGCTCCATCCGTTCCAGCTGAAGTTGCCCAAGTCCTAAACCAAGTTCCAGTTGAAGTGCATCAAAGTTCTCAGTCCGCGAGAATTTCGGATGACGACGATGATGAACTGGCATTCATCACTGACGACGATGACATCGACAACGACATCAGCCAAGACACTGCCACACAGCCAAGCGCCGTGAGCTCCGACACAAGAACCGATTCCTCTCAACAACGCGAGGCAAATACAGCAATCGTGGACATCCAGATTACCGCCCTACAGCGAGAATTTTGGCAGAGCAAGAAGGAGCTGGTCGCTCAGAATATCGCAAACGCAAAGCTTCAATTCAGCATTTTGCAAACGAGGTTCGTGGAAGAGCAGCTGTGCGGCTCAAAACGGAAAATCCACGTTCTCCAAGAAGAGCTGTGCAAAGTCGACCAAAGTAGCCACGCGGCAAAGGAGATCAACGAAGAGCTCAGCTTCTACGTCCGCGAGAAGCGCCGGATGCTGGACGTTCTTCTTAGGAAGGGAGAACCTTAACAGGTACTTCAAATGGTGAATTGTTTTGCGTTGGGTTCTGCATGCGATTGCAATCGATCTATTGGTATGCGCTTGAAGCTCTATTCCTATTCTATGGTGATTTTAATCGTGTTTTTTATACTTTACATTGTCGTCTTGAGGATGCATTTGCTACTCAAACGCGTGGGTCTAAAGCTCCGTCACTTGATCAGCGGCGCTTGTGATAAGGTCCGTGCTGCGGCGGGTGGTGCCCAACCTGGTTGCTTTGCACGTAATAGTAGTCGTTCGGCTGGTGTCCGCCGTGGTACGCTCTGCCATTCATCGGCGCAGTCGTGACCACGACTGGCTGCACGTACATCGGTCCGCGGCTCGGCCCGCCACGGTACTCGCGACTTCGGCTTCGGTTGTCGGCTGCAGCGCCGCTCAGGCAGCAAGCGCAGCATAGATAGCCACAAAGGCAGCTCGTGAGATCGTCGTAGCACATGCTGAGGAGGTAGGCGGTCTTGAGCTTTTCGGTCTTTGGTTGTTGGGAGTAACTTGTTCTTGCTCGTGCTGCTTGTTGCAGGGAGCAAATTCGATAATGGAGTGGTTGATGGAGAAGCGCTGTCCGATGGATGAGAACATCAAGTCGCATCGCTACCGAGACGTAGGCTGAATACCAATGTCATGAAGAAGGTTCACTCGCCCGTTATTGAGGTGTCCAACTTGGTAGCTGTTCAAATCCGAGAGATTGTCCCGCGTTTTTTAGAGAGTCCAACATGGCAAAAATCCATCATTTTGGTTGACAAAAGTGTGTCCCATTAATCTGCGACGTGTGGCCGCTTGGTGTTTGTAAGAAAATGGATCAATGTGACCCACACTAACGTTGTGAGACGTGTGCGCGATATTTGCTGTGGACGAAATGCGAGGTGATTAAACTTAAATGTGAGAATGGATTCTCATTCCTCACCAGCATTCGCCCTCGTGACCCACATGCCGTCCGCTCCCAAATCAGATTGAAGCGAGTGTCGCGGAGAATCCTGCACCACTCCTGCTTTGCACGATTCATTTGGGGCTATCACACATGAGAAACAGCGAGTCATCGAAACGTCGAAACCAACCATTTCGAAAGCAACTTGGTGCCAACGCGATCGCCTTGCTCTGTCGTCTGTCGTTGCGTCTGCCGTTGGCAAATGGCCGGTACGATGCACTGACAGTCTCACTCAAGGCCTCTCGGCAGTGTCCATTCGGAGTCAACAACTCGCTCGCTGGGTCGTTCGCTGGAACAATCAGGACGGTCTTCCCGCATGACGAGCAAAAACTGAGGGAAAGTGTCTGATTCTGAAGAAAGTGTCGAGCGGTTGGATCGTTTTCGAGGCGATTTGCTGTTTACTGCTGTTTTGGAGTGTCGACAAACGAGGAGCTCTTCGTGGATTACATCAAGCGGATCGGATTGCAGTCACAAGCTCAAGCATCAATGACTGATGCAGTTGTTGTTCTCTCCACCACAAGCACCACCAGCGCAAACCTCATTTCTTGAAAAGCGTCTGTGGAAAAGATCGCCACTGCCACGAACGAAGTGTCCCTTGAGGCGCAAGCATGACATGCTCGTGCGCATTTAGGCGGTAGCCTGTCACGATAGAGATATGGCTACAGAGTTCAGTTCAATTGAGAGAGCAGCGTAATTGAACCAGCACGAAACTACTCAACAGTCTTGATTGTCCATGCAGTAATTATTCTCAACCACACCCTGTGCTGTTATTCGAGCATCCCAAATGGAAGACGTTCAACAGCAGCTCTGAGAACGAGTATCAAGCCACGTCCGGTGCACTCGTGGTGTCAGATGCGAGCTTTCCGAGTCAGGTCCAGATCAAACAGAGCACAACAACCAATCTGCTGGTCGGCACTTCTTTTCCACGTGGTGGTGATGGCTACTGTAGCATGATCAATCGAATAATAAAGAGTTTCTATTACCGCCACCACTCTTGCTCATGCTCTTGCGCCATGACAATGGCAGCGAAAAGCTCCATTGTCAGTCAATCAGTCAATCGGACTGACTCCTTTGGAAGAGGCGGTGTTTCAGAAGAGAGCTGCTGGGAAACCATGTGGTTTCGCGCCTTGTTCTCTCTCTCCCACTCTCACTAGGAGCTTTCTTTCGAACAAGTGAACTTCCAGTGACGTTTCGCCAGGCCAAAAGTGTATCTATCCTCCCAAAAAGAACCCTTTAAGCGCACGCATTGCTCCAAACTCTTTCTGTTGAAACTTAGTGGAAGTGATGCTGAAAGAGCGTCATCCAGTGCAGAGTTCTTCGTCTTTTCAGATTTCTAGTTAGAAATGGCGAGTGCGCACTTCACGCTTCGTTTTCTGGCTCGTCAGAATGCAGCAGCTCTTGCTGAACACCTTTCACATTGTGATGAATTGCTCACAAGACCTTATAATCCTTACCGACTGTCAAGTCCTAATCCGCATATTATAGTGTCGGCTTTCAGGAGGGTCGGAAAGAACTATTAAACGTTCAATATAGCCAGAATAGCTAGCGATTTGCATTTTGACAGTAGGCCGTTCCTGTTTTCCATACACGATGACCACAGGGTCTTGAAAACCAGCTGGCACAATCCGGTCCGCCAGAGACTTGCTGATCAAATAAAAATGGCTATCGTGCTCAACAAAACCATCCGGATATATACGGTTTGACTGTCTTTAGCACAATTAATGTATTCTATTATAAAAACACGTATACTAAACGTATATCTATATTGTCAATATATTCTATAATCCATCCAAGCGGTAATCAGTGAGCACAAAAACAGGCAGGAGGGGGAGTAAAGTTTCCATACATTTTGCTCCTGCAATTACTTTACCTCCCGCATTTTGTATTCGTTCTGACAGGTAAAATAGTTGCCAGAACAAAATGTATGGGAACTTTACTCCTCCCCTTGACAAAACGGTGGTTTTTGAAACCGAACGAACGAGAGGCAGAGGCAGCAGCAGGCGTCTCGTTGGCTCGGGTCGCGCCAACCTCACGCAAATTCAAAACACCAGCAGCAAGCAAGCGTTTGTGCTTTGCGGGCGGCTTCTTGTGTGGCGGGCGGCGATTTGTTCAGTGAGGGCAGCAGCGAGTGAGAAAGAGACAGCGAGCAGCATTCAGTGGAGTCGCAACTGCCGTGAAGTCGAGCTTCGTTGTCTGTTGTGGTTGTTCTATCCGTTGACGCAAAAAGTGGTTCTTGCCGTCGTCCGATTGCGTTTTTCGATCCCTTCAAACAAGCCAACACAACAAACAACAACAGCAAGAACGAGTTGCGTCCGCCCTTCTCGCTGTCTGTCGTTGACCACAGACTTGCGCGAGGGCTACAGTGCGCAGACACCCCGCTTGCTTGCGCCGTGAACAAGCAAACAAGCGCGCAAGCGCGCAAGCCGTGCAAACAAGTAACACACACACACACCTGAAACGCTCGCAACTGCGCCACACGCCGACAAACAAGTGAGCAAGACGCAATGCCGGAGGTACGTAGCATGCGCATGATAAGCCTTGTGTACTTATTCACGCGCTTACTTGCTCTCTCGCTCTATGTGTGTGCGTATGCGATGGCAACAGAGTCTGGCGTTCGCGGCGCCGCTGCCCGCGTTCGTGTTCCAGAACGTGGCCTTCGAGGCGTCCGTGAAGCTCGTGGATGAGAACAAAACGACTATCACAGGGTATGTATGCGCTTGTGCGAAAACGTAAGGCCACATCCTGATGCGCATGCGAGGCTGACTCTTCTCATGTTGCGCTTGTTGCTTGCTCTTTCTCTCTCTCTGTGAATGCAGCGTGTCGAAGGAGCTGACGGTAACCGTGCGCTTCCACGACTCGTACGATATCGTACCGGACCAGTCGGATGTGGTACGAACGTATGCGCTTGGCCCCCTGTTCTTCCCTGTTATCTGACTCGTCTTGCTTCATTCGTCTGTAAATTAGATCGACCTCGTGCAGCAGGCGACGATCGACCCTGCGAGCGGCCTGTGTCGCTTTGTCGTCGTACTCAAGTCGCTCACGGCCTCGAACGACGCGCGTCCGTTCTGCATCGAAGTGCGCTCGGCCGACGGAGGTGCGTTGTTGTTGTGGGTGAATGCTAGTGTGTATAATGGAACACTCACGCTCGAGTTGTTGTACCTATTTAATGAACCGCTTGCAGCAGTCGAGTCGATCTTCTCGACACCGCTGACGGTCGTGAAGGAGAAGTTGCGCATCGTGCAGCAGCCGCCGGACGTGTGGTTCAAGGACGAGGGCGGTCGCGAGAAGTGCATGACCGTCTCGCTCGTGCTCGAGCCCGCGCCGGGCGCCGTCGTCGAGGACCGCGTTGTATGTCTCTAACTTGCATGGCACTTTCTGTCTATATAGTTGCATGACACTTGCTTGCGTGTGTACTTACTTTTTGCGTATCACTTGCTTGTACACACGCGCAGATCCCACTCGAGATCCGCCTGCTGTACGAGTCGGGGAACCAGGTCCTGAACCAGAGCATCCTGCGCTTGTTCCCGGACATGCGGCCCAACATGTCGCGCGGCCGTGTGACGGTCTCGTTCCGCATCGACGACGTGTCCAAGAACCACCAAGGCCAGTCGTTCATCCTCGAGGTGGCTCCCGAGAAGCAGGAGTCATCGCTCATGTTCCAGGACATCGCGCCCGCGCGGACGTCGGTAATCGCGATCCGTTCCAAGCGCAACAAGCGCAAGCTCGCGGGCGGCGTCCCGGGCGCCGCAGGTGGAATGCGCGCGTCCCCCCGCAGTGTCGCGGGCACGCCGCGCGCGAATCTCATGATGCTACACCAGCCGTCCGCAATGGCGTCCAACCTCAACAATCCGATGATGATGACCGCGGGACCGTCCCCCGAGGTGCAGCGCCAGCGAAGGGTGCTCCACGGCACGCCGACCAACAACCGTACGTGTCTTGTGGATGTTTGTGTACTTACTTCTGACTTGCTTATCAACAATGTGGAGTGTGCTGTGTTGGTTGCTCACGTGTTTGTTAAATTGTGAACTTTGTGCAGAATTTGGCATGATGACGGGCCACCAGCATCCCTCGTCCGCACGTGGGGACATGGCCATGGCGCAGTCCACGCCCACATGGTCGAGCCACCTGCAGCAGCACCAGCAGCAACAGATGGGGACGCCCATGAACCACGCGCCCGTGTCCACGCCCATGCACGCGCCAACGCCCATGCCGTCCCCGGCCCATGCGGCCAGTGCGGCCGCGTCCACCGCGGCCGTCGAGTGGAAGCTCGCGGGATTTGAGATCCACCACTCGGACGGCTCGCAGAACGTCTCGCGGCCGATCTACCGCTGTCCGCACTGCAAGCGCCTGAACGACGTGGAGATGATGTCCAACGGGCTGGCCGAACACAGTCCGCAGTGCGTCTTCTCGAGCCTGCTGTACCGCTCTCAACTGGAAGGAGCGGCCGCGGCTGCAGCCCAACAGCAGCTCCAACAGCAGCAGCTGCAGCAGCAGATCCAGCAGATGAATCAGCAGCACTACCTGGCGACCCACGGGACGCCACGGGCCTACCACCAGCCTCAGTCGTCGGCCATGAACAGCATGTCCCGGGCCGCGGCCCACACAGCATCCATGGCTCCGTTGGACGTGACCACGACGGACATCCATGCGACGTACCAGGTGGACAATGACGACTCGACGGCCGACAGTGCGGACCACTCGCCCAAGTCACTGGCCGCTCTCATGGGCTCGTCGTCCTCATCCAGTGGCCACCGTCCCGTCCTTACGATCTCGCCGTACATGAACAAGGTCACGACCGGCAGCGACGACTCGGGCTCGGACGCGAGTCCCGCGGGCAACTTATTCGCGAGCAATGCGTTCCGCAACCAGATGGAGATCTCCGAGGTCACGAGCCACCTGGGTGGCAGTGGCCCAGACAAGCATCTTCAGGTTTCAGCCTCAGCCTCGAGTTTCTTTGAAGAGAAGCCCGAGCACGAGGAGCACGACCCGGCCGCCGACGACAATGGCTCGGACAACCAGAGCCAGCAACTGTCAATGGAAGACAATAGCGTGACGCTCTCGGTGGGCGTGGGCACAGCACTCTTTAACGAGATGTCGAGCATGGGCATCAGCTTGGACCAGTTCGACCAGAAGTCCATCGGCGGCGGCGGCGGCGGCTTCAACCCGCTGGCCGACTTTGCCGAGATGGGCGATGAGGACCAGGTCTTCTACATCCTCGCGCGCATGTACACGGACGTGCAGAACCGCAAGCTCGGGCTGCCGGCCTTCGATCAATTCCAGCGCATGGTACGTCATGCAGACTTTCTTTCTCGATATATAAGTTCACCTGAGGCTAACTGTGATTGACACATTATTTCTTTCTACCTATCTATCTTAGCTCGGGTTCTACACGGAGAGCCAAACGGACGTGCAGACCCAAGTATTGTTCCACGCGCTGGAGGACGTGGGTCTGCCCGAGAAGGAGCAGGTGGACATCACGAACCGCTTCACGCTCGAGCTGCAGCAGCACTCAGACGCCGTGCACTCGCTGCCCAAGTACCAGCACAACCTCGTGATGCTGCGCGAGGACGCGCTCATGTACTACTGGAGCCAGTCGATCCAGAGCTTCGGCGTCAACTAACGTTAAGACGGACCGCCGACAGACAGGCAGATAGAGAAGTGAGTGGCGGACAAGAGCCAAGCGAAGCGATGGGTGGCAGTCAAAGAGCGTGTGGCGTAATCTACATGGAGTGTTTTTTTCTGTATCGTTTTGAGTGAATGAACTTTTTACTATCTGTCTGTCCTCCTGAGGTGGTCTCTCACTATTGTCCTTCGTGCTCAACGCCTATGACGTCGAGCCTGTAGATGATGACGCGGCCGTAGAAGTCCGTGCTCCGGTTGAAGCTGATGCGCAGTGCGTTCACCGCAGACGCTTGACACGGGAACACCTGGAGGGCGTTGGCGTCCTCAGGCTCAATGTCGCCCTCGCGACCAATTTGCTCCCAGCAGTCTGTCGTGGAGCTCTTGGCGTGGACGACGACGTCCTGACCCACGAATCCTCCCTGGAACATGATCGCGACGGTCGAGATGTTTACGCGGCGCTGGAACTGCAGCAGCAGCTGCTGCGGACTGCCCTGCGCCGAGTTCCAGCACGTCGTGACGTCGGACGTGAGCATGTGCTCAGCGCCATAGAGCGTCTTGTTGCGGTCCAGCACGGACGAGACGCGGACGGTCGTGCGCGGGTCGCTCACCAGTGAGTGGACTGCTGCTGGCGGTGGCTGCGCATCTCTATTAGTGGCGCTGCTGCTGCTGTCAATAGCGGTGGCGCCATGGAGCTCGTCGCTTCCAGCCATGGTGTTGAGGCCGTGGCTTGCCAATTGGTTGACTGATTGACATGCAACCAAACTAGGACACGCTGGTAAGTAATGTGCACCACGTTATTTGTAAACCTAAATTAGCTTTAAACATCCATGTGGGTCACACTAAAAATATCCGTCATTCCATCTGACATAAAGAGACTCCTCGCACTATCATTTCCAAGAGAGTAGTTCAGCACAAACTGCACGTATTACGATATTATATTAGTAAATAAATCAGTATATAGAGGAATCATGTTACGCAGGAAATGGGAAGTGGAAAAAAGTGAGGGGGGATTGGATCATTTGAGCTTCTCGAACATTGCCGGCTGATCAGCAAGAGCGGATCTCCAATTCATTACCAGTTCACCAGCAGCAGAAGAACAGCAGACGACGAGATGGCGAAAGCTCTGTGGGCCCCTGTCAAGTGGGCGCAGCGCAAGGACGCACTCTACGTGACCGTGGACCTGCCGGACGTCAAGGACGAGAAGGTCAAGCTCTCCAACACAAACCTCACCTTCAGGTACAATCCCCACGCGATCTTTCTCTCGATCATTACGCTGCTACAGGAGTCGGTGTGACGACTGACAGATTGACTAACTATATGGCTGTTGTGTGTATATGTAGTGGCACGAGCAATGGCCAGAACTACGAGGTGACGCTGGACTTTTTCAAGGAGGTGGACGTGGACGCGAAGGAGAGCATGTGGGCCAAGGCGGACCGCAACGTGCACTTCCACATCGTGAAGAAGGACCAGGGCGCCGAGTTCTGGCCACGCCTGCTCGCGGACAAGCATTTGGAGAAGACGAACGTGTCGGTCGACTGGTCCAAGTACGCGGATGAGGACGAAGAGGAGGAGCAGGGCGGCTTCGACATGAGCGCGCTCAACGGCGGCGGCGGCTTCGACATTAACCAGATGATGGCGGCGCAGAACGCCGGCGGCATGATGGGCGACGAGGAGAGTGACAGCGACGACGAGGAGCTGCCGGACCTCGACCCATAAGCAGCAGCAGATTTGCAGATTTGCAGAATGCAGAACAATGTGCAGTCTCGTCTAGCGCCGTCTCAGGCGTGCATCATTAGTGAGTGCATCGAGCAGTGCGCAGCAGTGGAGGGAGTCATATTCCCATGCGCGCGCATTGCCTTAAGCTGGGAAATAGTGATTGTTGTGAGAAGCACCGAGACTGAAATGCGTTTGCTTCATACTGCTGATGATGTTGATGTGTTCTTCCGCGATTGCTGGCTGGTCAAGCGTGATGCAAATCTTCGTATCTTTGTGCACAGAAGTGCATAACGCTCGGTCAAAGGAGCAATGCACGCACATCAATCAGAATGCCCTGTTTCAAGACAACATCGTTGCTTTCTTGACAGCAATTAACATACGCGAGAAGCGCCACCCTGTAGCAAAATCATAATCGCTGCTGATTCACCAACTCATGAGCTCCTTTCATGATGAGCAGCTCAGGAGCTCCTTCCATGATGAGCAGCTCCATCGAGAGCACTTGACTTGGGTACATTTCCATAAAAACCAAAACCAGCTTATAAGACGCTGACCACCTTACTTGACAGCGCTGCGCTGAGATCCGACATGGGATGCCGGTACATCTCCTCGTTTCCACCGAAGAGTCAGTCATGCAGAGGCGAGGCAAAAGAGCCCCTTGTCGTCCGGGTGCTTGCGGAAGCGCATGTTGGAAAACAGGATCTTGCGCACCGACGACTTCCACACGGGCGACTTGCGCTGGTCGCTACGTCATCGGATGCAGCCAGCAGATGGGTACAAACATTATCAGCTATCACGTGAGCCAAGTTTCCACAGTACCAATGGTCGTGATCCACACGTGACGCACCTCTCGAGCTTCCAGTTGAGTTGGCTCTCGTACTGCTTCTCGACAAAGTCGCAGATCTCCTTGAACGTGCCCTAGCGATACGTACAACATCACAGTAAAACTGATAATGAGAGCTTTCAACATACCGGCTCAGGAGCAAGACAGGACGTACTTTGCCCTGCGGCAGCACAGCCAAGGCGTGCGATATCATATCGCCATAAGTTACACTCGCGACCGGCTTTCGGTACTCTACACATACACAAGACGGCCATGTCCAAAGTCAGATAGGTAGCTAAGACACGCTTGCACAAGGTCAGCCCACACAAGCAAGTAGACAGAGAGGAATCACGTACGGTTCTCGGGGATCTCGGACGGGTCCTGCTCCTGGCACATGGGGCAGTACCACGTCTCGGGCGGATCCTCGGACGCATCGAGGCCGATGCAACCCATGTGGTACCAGTTGGACCGGTCGAGGCACTTCTTATTATCGCACGCGATCATGTTCCCGTGGCTCGAGCCCTTGCAGACGCAGTACACGCGCGCCTTGCGCTTCTTCTTCTTGCTGTTGCTGCTGTTCAAATTGGAGCTCTTGTCGTTGGAGCTCTTGCCGCCGTGCGAGCTGGACTTTGTGTCCGACGAGCCCTCGCTGGACGACGGCTTGCGCTTGCGCGGCGCGTACGCCGGCTCGTCGTACTCGTCATCCTACTCCGCCACATACACATACAAACGCTTAGAAACGTGTTCAATTTCAGCAGCATGCCAATGGCAGCAAGTGCATAAGTGTACCTCGAGACGGTCGTTGTCGTCGTCGTCGTCCTCATCGTCGTCGTCCTCTTCCTCCCGCTGGTTTGGGTAGTAGTCGTACGCACCACCCCGGTCGGCGTCGTCGATGTCGAAGTCCGAGTCGGCGTCGCTGTCAACGTCGATCGGTAGCTGACGTCGGTAGCTGTTCTCCTTGTCGCTGTCATCATCGGCACCGCCTTCATGAGGAGAGCGGTCATCTCCCTCTTGATCGTCTTTCGCGCTTGTCAGCTGCACGATGGACACACATAGACATTAAGTGAGTCGCTCATAAGAGCAGCAGTAGCAGTGTTACCAATCCACGCGTCGTACATAGGAAACGAACGACGAGATGCTCGTGCCCTCGTCTGCACGTTGACACTCTTCGTTGAAGTGCCTGCAGGAAGAGTAAAAAATGACAACATGACACAGATCAGTCCTCAGCTCCCACGCACATACATACCATACAAGAAGAGCACATGTACGCACCGTGCCACTGCGACCGCGAGCTGCTCTCGCGAGCTCCCAGGGGCCTCTTGGATGCGGTGGTACGCCATGTACCGCCGCAGCGCATTCGCCTGCAGAAATGCGCACAAGTCACAGACATTCTCAGTCAGCACCCATCTACACAGTACGACACACACTGCACACATCCATTCCTTCCTTCATGCACACGCAAAGCGACGTGTCGTTCGTACCCGCAGTTGCGTAAAGTCCACCGCGACGTTGAGCGGGTACTCACTGCGCACACTGTGCACGCGCGGCGCGAGCGGCTTGCGCACTGCCAGCGGCTCTTCGCCAGTGTCACCGCCACTTCCACCACGGGAGACGCGGCCACCTCGCGCGTCGACGGTACGGCTGCCATTGCCGTTGTTGTTGTTGCGGGCGTCGCCCTCGTGCTGCGCCGCGTGCGGTGGCGGGTGCGCCATCGTCCCTCGCTTGCTGTTGCGTTGCGTGCGTGTTGGGTCGAAATGCTCAAATAGATTCGGCGCACGCGCAGGTCGTAATTTATCAGGTGAGCGCACTGGACCGAGAACTATCCTCCCTGTATAAGAGCAAACAGTGGAGGGCAATTTAAATGACCTGTTTACAAGAGACAGCTTCAGTGACACATTCAAATCGGTTTTGAAGGGGTATAGATATACATGGGATGTGATTTGTAGTCAACACTGATGTTGAATAAAATTTCTGGTATATACACAAAGTCTGCTAAAACGAACGATTGAAGTTGATGTGCAACATCGAATTTGCAAGCATGCTGGAAGAATGTAAATTACCATGTGTCAGTTAGCTTACGAGTGTACCTATTTGGTCAATCAGATTTTATATTACAAATCGCTGTCCAAAATGCCATTAATTCCGTATTTAAGAAGCCACCTTTTTGCAAGCAAATCTGCTTTTGTCTCCTCGACTCGACTGACGAACAGTCTCACCTGTGGCGAATTGTACGATCCCTTCACAAGGTACTGGAACACGCTTTCAATGTACGGCTATTCTAATGGCAAGGAAGTCAAGGCCACCGCATAAAAGGTGATCTACCGTGATTCTGCCTCCCACTGGCCATCTCGAAACTTGGCGACTTGCAAGAATACCCGAGTTTCGAACCTGGATTCCAAAGCATACGCGGAACCATAACGCCTTTACAAGCGTGGTCTAGAATTTAGTATCACATAAATATTACATAATTAAAATAGGTGGATCGCATTGCACACGAAGTAAAGTGCCCGCCAAAAGTTTAGAAATTGCAGTCTTTTATCAATTTTTCAAAAACTACTGCGTGTTCCGCGGCAAATGAGGGCTTAAACAAACGCTAATGAAGAGGTA